>PVIU01016335.1:0-45314 GCA_004026605.1 Ondatra zibethicus
ACATTGGAGAAGGGAATAAGATATCTACATTAAGAGAATCATTTTAGGGTTGACAAGATACTTGGCCCTGGGGATCCCAGGTGTCCACGGGCATGTCCCCAGCTAGGTATTCAGGCAGCAGAGGAGAGGGTGCCAGAACTAGCCTTGTACCATAGTCACATTGATGATTATCTTGATTACCATTATAGAAATTTCATCCTATGGATGGAGATAGAGACAGAGATCCACATTCACATCAGAGCAATGGATTGAGTTCCAGGCTTTCTAGGGCTACCTAAAGAGGCCCTGTCTCAAAAACAAGAACGAACACCAGTGGAGAAACAACAACCTCTGGCTGCCACATAAACCTGCAGGGTAGCACACTCCCATCTCCCTCCCCCTACCCCCTCAGGAAATAGGATGGCAGATTCATAAAGACAAGACAGTGGCGAAATTGAGATACTTCTTAAAAAGAGCTGACTAGGACTATGTTATGAATGGTCCAAGGAAGTATGAATTCCTTTGTTTAGCTCAAATAGTTGGAAGTAATTGATATAAATGCTCATGTGACATTAATACATGGAAAGAGCCTGTTCTGCTCCAGGGAGGAGGGACACGAGGAGTTAAACACCATCCCCAGGAAAGCAAGTTCTGGGCCAGATTAGACTGCATGAGACCATCAGTCAATTATCAGTCAATGAGTCAACTGTGAGAGCTTGGGCTGCCCTGGGCTATGCTTGGTTCCTTGTGTGTTGATGCGTAAATGCAGAGAATGAAGGAAGATGGAAATACCTGAAGACAAAAGTCAGGGTGAGAGGTATGAAAGCATGCACAGCCTGTGGGGAGAGGCCCTGCGGAGACGAAGAAAGAGGCTAAGAAACTTAGAACATTATCCAGAAAGAATATGATCCAGGCCCCCTCCTCCTGCTCTCAGATAGGAAGCACACAAGCATCCCCTAAGGATCCTGCTCTCCTGGAAGTAATTACCCTGGATGCACTTGAATAGGTTGCCTGTTGATTGGTACTACATCTACAGATGGCCCTGATATGGGCTTCTGGTCTCAATGGCAGCTCAATCACTAATGCAAGCAAATGAGAATGATGTCACCTCTTTCTTAGCCATACCTTTAAACACCTCACAAATAAAGTATCATTGGAGAGGGGTAGAGGTCACCAGCTCAGTCGCTAAAGACAGAAGTTAAGTTCAAAAAGGAAATTATATGATTTTAAATGGAACCCCTACCTATCCAACCTGTATAATAAATGAAGAAAGATAACTACGTTTGACTAACTGACTGGTGTAAGATTTTTCATTCTTTAACCAATTAAAAAGAAGGTTCAACCTTTGTTCTGTCTGCTTGTCTTCTTTGTTGAACAAGGCATGAAGATGAGTCAGAGCTGGAGAGGTGGCTCAGCAGTTGAGAGCACTGTGGGTTTTTTGTTTTGTTTTGTTTTGTTTGTTTTGCCTTGGTGGAAGTTAATTTTGGGGGTGGAAGAGACGACTCCAGTAAGAATCTATCCTGTTCTTAGAGAGGACCTGAGTTTGGTTCCCAATCCCCAGTGATCTGTAACTCCAGCTCCAGAGGGTAGGATGCTTCTGGCCTCTGTTAGCACCTGCACTCACACACCCACACCCTTATACAGTCACAGACACATGGTTAAAAGAAATCCTTAAAAAGAGAAAAGAAGAAGCTACTCCCATGGAGGTCCCCCAACAGACTTGAGTGTCTCAGCCAAACCCAAGGAAAATCTCTGCCAGATTTCTCATATTTTGTTCATTTTCTTTACCTCTTCTTTCTATTCACACTGGGTCCACTCTCTCTACAAGGCTGATCCCTAGTGAAGGCAGAAAGCATGGTGGAACAGTTTCCAGTCCACACACACACACACACACACACACACACAGTGGAGTACCAACATTCTCCGATGCATTTCTCATGCCTGACTCAGCCTTTCGGGGGGAGGGGGCAATGTTTCAGAGATGGTGGTTTCTCTTTGTTCTCAGGGGCCACTGCTGTGCACATACAAGGCACAGCACTGAAAGCAACTTTCCTTCATTTCCTTTGTCACCTGCACAGACTCTTTCAGAGCTCAGGGCTTCTTTCCAAGCTGGAAACTGTCCCCTTTCGCTGAGAAAACACATCAAAGGCAAATGATCAAATCATCAAAGGAATCAGAATATAAACAGCAGGTGTGACGGAAGAGTAGCATGCTCTTCCATGCCACTGTCGTAGTTTGTCTGGGGTCTCTTCTCCCAGGTCCACTGTCGCAGTTTGTTTGGGGTCTCCTTTCCCAAGTCCACTGCCACAGTTTGTTTGAGGGTCTCTTCTCCCAGGTCCCCTGCAGCAGCTTGTTTTGGGGTTTCTTCTTCCAGGACAGCAGATTCTAGTCTATGGTGCCAGAATCTTTCCAGTTTGACAATTCTCAACTCCTTGAAAAAAAAAAAAAACAAAAAACAAACAAACAAAAAAAAAACAAAAACCAAACACCATTCTTCAGCTGCTTCACCGCACCCTCTGCTTTTCTCTTACTCCCCTCCTCAGCATATGACAAGAATATTTTCTTATGGTCCTAGCTGATGTTTTCTCGCCCTGTTCTGTCTGATAAAACCTGATTTAAAAGTGCCTCCATCCATTCTCAGAAATCTGGCAACACATTTTTTTTTCACATTTCAGAACAACTCAGGCTCTTCTTGCCAACGCTTAGTTACTCTCTAAACCTTTTTAATCCTGCAGAATGCAGGCTAATCTGCTGAGAGAAAGGCACCAGGACTGTCTTGGCAGCCGGAACTAGGGATGTTAGAGTGGAGAACAGGATAAATAAACTTGCCAGAGAGAAGGGAGAGCCTGGGCCAGCCTCAGTAGCAAGTAGGTTATCTCATGTATAGAGATAAGAGGATGTTCCCAAGGACCCACAACTGCAAACTGCATGGAGATGACTCCTTCAGAGAAAGGGACAACGGTTATCAATAATGCGTACAGTCTGGAGATGGCTGTGTTTGAGAAGACATAGAGATAAGACATAAATAGCCTTCAGACCACTTTTAGCTTGCCTCTTTTTGAAATTACTAGTGTTTTGTCCTCTCTACCCCCATGCCAGGGAAGGAGGAACTGGCTGCTTCTCACATGGAAGGTACTGGAGTAAGCTGGTATTTAGCTCATCTGTGTCCAAAAAAGGACTCAGAGAAAGTATCTTTTAGGCTCTCGACTTTTCTCTGACTAATACTGGTATGAGCTTAGTTCTAATTGTGAAAAAATGTCACTACCATCTCTTCATGGTTAATCAAGCCAAGTGCATAGCCTGCATAGTCTTGTCATCCATTGAATATATGTGCACTCTGTGCTAGGGTGGATGCATGTTCTCATGTACATATACACATACATGTACATATTTATGCTCACACACATGTACAGACACACACATTAGACACACTGATAATGCATCTTGTTCTTCCAATTAAAGATAAAGAGTTTGGAGATAAATTTTCTGAGAAAAGAATGTACAAAAAAATCAAAATACATAGGGATTTACAAGTTTTCTGGAAGAAAAACCTTTTCTCAGATTATAAACTCCTGGAGGGCACAGACAGCATCACAATACTTGATTTTAAAACATAAAGCATGGTACTACATAGCATTAGATTGTTGTGAAATTATCTGAATGACGAGGACACAAGCAACAGCGTAGTTTAACTCATTAAACCCAAATGAAATTATGACTTAGGCAATTTAATCGTTTTCTTGGAGCAAAGTGAGATTGGTTGATACGTAAATTGAAGACAGCAGACTGAGTACCGGGAACTAGTCTGTCAGTCACCACAGAAATATTGAATTTAAAGAAGAAAACTAGGCTTCCCTCTGCCATCCAGAGATGATCCAAACAGCAAGGAGACTGTATAAAATCAGAGACATTGGATGATTGTGCCTCCTTCTTTACAGAAAACTATGACCTCCATCATATTAATTAAAAATATCAATTAAAGTAATGATTGTTGCTTTAAACTTTTGGATTCATATGAGATTAATTTAAATTGTGCCACTTGATTTCTCATATACTTATTTTTCTTCCTGTAAAAAAATCATGCCTTCTGAAGTTTCAAGCAGGTAAGGTGATTTTACATTGTGTTTTCAAATATTTTAAGTATTAGTCCCAATAGATGTTTGCATCCAGTAACGAATTTTCCTTTACATCGAGGTCAGTGGTTTCCAGTGTTGTTATCACAAATCTCGAAGAAATGTTTGTCTAACCCTTCCTGTTTCCACTCTCTAGAGCAAGCTGAACAAGCCAAATGGCCACAGAAGAGACTGTGCGCCAACACCTGATGCACTGTCATAATTACTGCAAACTCTAGAGCCAAGTGCTGGCAGTGTCCAAGGTCTTCTCAGAGATTTTCATAATGTCTGCTTTTCAAAATATAAGCTACACTGTGAAATAATCATAATGGCTTCTAGTAAGAGGGAAAGAAATATTAAATATAGAAAAACAGATTTAAAACACCAACACTATACCACAGAAAAGGTTGTAGTATTATCCAAGTCAGCCTTAGTTTTAGTTTCTGAAAAGAAGACTCATCTTTAGAGTTAAACAGCAATCACTCACCTTCTTAACTTTTCTCATTTGTTTTGTTTTGTTTTTTTGCTGGCTGGTTTTATGTAGTACTTGACACAGACTGAAGTCATCTGGGAATAAGGAACCTCAATTAAGAAAATGCCTCCATAACATCAGGTTTTAGGCAAGCCTGTAGGGAATTTTCTTAACTGGTGATTGATCAGAGAGGACCCAGCCCATTGGTGTGGGCAAGTCACCCCTAGACTGGTGATCCTAGGTTCTACAAGAAAACAGGCTGAGCAAGTCAGAGAAATCAAACTACTTAACAGCCTCTTCTATGATTCCTGAATCAGCTCCTATCTCCAGGTTCCTGCCAAGTTTGAGTTCTTGTGCTGACTTCTTCAGTGATGAACAGTGATGTAGAGTGTAAGCCAAAGAGAAAATTTCCTCTCCAAGTTGTTTTTGGCATGATGTTTCATCACAGCCATAGTAACCCTAACTAGGATAGTTTTGTTAGTAGATGTGGATTTAATGTAGTCCAGACTATTCTTGAACTGGCTATATAGCCAAGTATTAACTTGGGTTATTTATTCTCTGGCCTCCTCTTCCTGAGTGTTTTGATTACAAGTGTATATTACAACACCCAGTTTCTGTGATGCTGAAGATTGAACCCAGGTCTTTTTAATGCTAAGCAAACACTCGACAAGCTGAGTTACATTCCATCCTTGTCTATCTTATCGTAATTATATTTTATTCATTATGATTCAGAAAAGATGAACTTCATCCTACAATATGTAGGAGTCTGGCATCTAAAGATTTATATGCTAGTATTTCTCAAGTTATTCTGAAAAAAGAGAAACTGAAGAAACATTTCCAAATTATTTTTATGAAGGTATTATTACCTTGATACTAAAACCACTACATGAAGATTCAATACCAAAAAAGTAAATTGCAGACCAATATCCCTTATGAACATAAATACTCAACAAAATACATGCAAACTCTATTAAAAAAACACAGCTAAAAGATTATCCACCATGATCAAACTGACTTCATCCCAGAGATGCAAGAATAATTTAGCACATATAAATCAATAAATGGAATCTACCACATGAACATACTAAAAGACAGAAGAAACCACATGATCATCTCATTAGATACAGAAAGGGCGTTTTGGCAAAATCTAACATCCCTTCATAATAAATCTCTTAGAGAGACTAGGGATATATCTCAACATAATAAAAACAATTTATACCAAGCCCACAACCAACATCATCCTAAATAGTAGACAGAAACTCAAAACATTTTCACTAAAACCAAGAACAAATAAAAGGAATTTAACTCTCTCCGTATGTAGTTAGAGCAATAATACAATTGAAGAGCAAGGAGATACAAATAGGAAAAGAAGTAAAAGTATTCTTACTTGCAGACCATGTGATTCTATACATAAAAGACTCCACTAGGAAATTTCTACAGCTGAAAAATACTTTCATCAAAATATCAGGATACAAAATTAACATGCAAAGGTTAGTAACCTATCTTAATGCAACCATACTGAAAAAGAAATCAGGGGAACTGTTCCTTTCACAATATTTTCTGTCTCTGTCTCTCTCTCTCTCTCTCTCCTCTCTTTCTTTAGCCAAGCAAGTAAAAAACTTGTATGATAAAAAACTTTAGACATTGAAGAAAAACTTGAGGAGGACATCAGAAAATGGTATGATCTGTTCTCATGAATTGGTAAGATTAATATGGTAAGATGGCCATCTGATCAAAACAATCTATAAACTCAAGGCAATTTCTATCAAAATTTTAACACAATTCTTCAAAGAAATTGAAAAAATCTTAAACTTCATATGGAAACATTTTTTTAAAAAAAGACATGTCTTGGAAAAAATAAAACATGTTAGAGCATCACATCTCAGATTTCAAGTTTAGTTGCAGTGCTACAATAATAAAATTATTTTGATATTAGCATAAAAGCAAACACAATAGTCAATGGAAGAGAACTGAAGATCTGTACACAAGTCCATATATCTACAGACACCTAACTTTTGACAAAGAAGCCAAAAATACACACTGCAGAAAAGGCAACATGGTCCATTCAATAAATGTTCTGTCAAACTGGATGTCTGCATGTAGAAGAATTAATTAAATCTATATCTACCATCCTGTACAAATTTCAACTTCAAATGGATCAAGGACCTCAGTTTAGACCAAATACCCTGAATCTTATTTAAAGAAAGAAAGGAATAAAGAAAAAAAAGAGAGAAAGAAAGGAAGAAAGAAAGAAAGGAAGGAAGAAAGAAAGAAAGTGGAAAAGTGGAACTTATTGGAACAGGAAATGACTTTCTAAGCAGAAGATACCGATAGATAGCACAGGTACTAAGACCAATGATTGATAAATAGAACTTTATGAAGCCAAAAATCTTCTTTAGGGCAAAGGCTACCAATATAGAAGCAGTCTATATAATGGAAAATAATCTACCAATTATACATCTGACAAAAGATCAGAATCTACAACAAACAAATAACTCAAAAAAGTAAACATCAAGACAACAAATAACCCAATTAAAAATGGGGTACAGAACTAAGCAGAGAGTTCTCAAAAGATGAAACTCAATGTCTGAGAAACACTAAACAAAATTTCATCATGCTTAGCCATCAGGAAAATACAAATTAAAACTACTTTGATAATTCATCTTACCTTGCTCAGAATGGCCAAGATCGATAAAACAGTTGATGGAAGATGCTAGCAAGTATACAGGGAAAAGGAAACATTTATTCTTTGTTGAAGGAAGTTCAAATTGCTATGGCTACTATAGAAATAACTGTGGAAGTTCCTCAAAAAGCTGAAAGTAGATCTACTACAAAATCCGGCTCCACCATTCTTGGGCATGAACCCAAAGGTCCTACATCATATTTCACATAAATACTTGCTCATCCATGTTCATTGCTGTTCTATTCATAATAGCCAGAAATTAGAAACAGTTTTTTTATCTACCAACTCATGAATGGGTAATAAAATTGTGTTATGGTTACACAATAGAATAATATTTAACTGTTAAGAAAAAATGAAATTTGCAAATAAATGGATATAGGTAGAAACAATCCTGTGAGTTAACCAGACCTCAAAAAACAAACATTGCAAGTCTTCTGTTATATGTGGATGTTTGACTTTAAGCTTTAGATTATATGTTTCATTCAGAATAACCACAGAGGTTAGGTAGCACCCTGTCTCCCTGACTCCTTTTTACTTCTTTTCCGTAGGGATCTCTGAGCTCCGAAAGGAGGGATTTGATCAAGACACCTCATTTAGATCTGTGTATTATATGGTTTCTCGCTTTGCATAATGTCTGGCTGTGGGTGTCTGTATTTATTTCTGTCTGCTACAGGAGGAACTGTCTCTGATGATGATTGAATGTTAAGGCACTGATCTATTACTAATATCGTTAGTAATCCCTTTGTTACTTTTTTTATAACCCTATGTCTCTGGGTTATCTTGTTTCTGATTCCTGGCCGCCCACGTGGTCTCATGTGTTCCATCTCATGGAGCAGGTCTTAAGTCAAATCCCTACTACTCTGAACACACCTGATCTAGTGTGATCACGTGTTTTATTTGTCAATCTTGGGTTGGTTTTCTAGATTTATTTTCTTTCATTCTTTCACTTTTTTCTGAACAGAGAAAGAAGATGAAGTCAAGTATAAGAAGAGAGGTATATTTAAAAGGGATTGGGGGAGGAAAGAATATCAACAAAATATATTCTATGAAAACATTTAAAAATATTTTTGAAATGGTAGATGTCACCCACCAGAACAATACTTAAGGATTTTCTCTGCCTCTACATGCACCCAAACACAAGTGCACAAATATGCACATGGACACGTACAAACAATAACTGGAGAAATATCACAGTCATTAAATTCAATAAGGCTCAATGGCTTACCTGTTCAGAATTTTCTCTGAGCATCCAGAGCCCTGAAAAGAAGTCTTACAGACATAATTGTGCCAAAATGATTTAAAATAATTAGAGCTCAGGTACATGTCCAGTGCAATAGTACTCACATATCTAAATGAAATATATCAATTTTGCAGTAATTTATCTCAGCAATTTTCTTTAAAAGTCAACCATAAAAAGTGCATTGCACTCTATGTTATTCTCATATCATATTAGTCTCGTCTTCACTGAAATAAAAATTGTAAAGTCATTCATAAAAATAATCTACCTGGATGGAAAGGAGAAAACTCTACAGAGAGATAACATAGGCTCCAGAAACTCAAGACAGACACTAGGAGTATTACATACTATTGATCAATGATTACTCTCCAAAATAATGTTTGGGTATCTACTTGTTTTGATTTTTACAACGTGAAGACTATATATGTTGCTTCATGTTCATTGAAGTGTTATTGTTCAACAAAATGTGAAAAGAAAAGGAAGAATGGGGGCTGTAGAGATATCTCAGTGGTTAAGCTCTTGTGGCTCTTCCAGTGGACCTGAGTTCAGTTCCCAGCTCAAGTTAAAACTGCAGTTCCAAGGACTCCAGTGCCCCTGGCCTCACTCACCTGCACAATACCCACAAACACGCATGAATGCACACATCTAGAAGCAATAATCACAAAAATTTTAAATTAATAAGAAAGAACAAATGATAACATAAACCAATATTTGGACTGCTCTAAAGTTTTACTTTAACAACAGGGATTAAAATGCAGGATTATTTCTATTAAAACAAAGCATTCCTTTTATAATCTTGACTGATCTAAGTTGTCTACAAGAATGGGTTGAGGATCACCTGAAAGACTAATAAGGTACTCCACTGTATTTCACCTCATGGGAAGTGAAACCTCTGAAACCATGAGCAAAGACAAATGTTTCTTCCTTGTGGTTTTCCTTTGTTATTTGTCAGAGAGCTGAAAAGTCTATCATAGTAAGACACATTGTGATGAATAGAAGCAGTGACAATTCATGCAGACTATAAACTTGTAAAAGTTCTACTGCAATAAAGTAGGATTGGAAAGTTGTAAAATTCATTGTGATTCCTAAAACAATTATCTATGAAACCTGAGATCATACTGTAAAAAGCAATTCACCTAGCTTGGCATTGGATCATTAAGAAAACATATGATTCTGACTCACATAACACAGAAAGCAACAATAACCATCTGCAGGGAATTTATAACTTTTCTAACATCCAGGAGGACACAAGGGTAATCATTGTCAGCTGGAGGTATGGGTCGATAACTCAAAGGTCATTTTACACAACCAGATAATAGGACAGTCACAGCTATCATTTTCCTCAAGCACCATCTCATTTCTGACCCAGATTAGAAATCTCTCATTTTCCTTCCACTCTCACATAAACAAACAGGTCATTCGAGATGAACAGAAGGTCATTTTTATTAGCATATATTCAAATGCCTTTTTAAAGGGTTTTTCCTCTTTTGTAGGTGTGTAATAACCCTGCAAGTTACTTTGTTAACTTAAGCTACACTGACTCCAGAAGGAACATGCTGCTGGGACATGGAGAAATAATAATATGGGAAGGTATGTTCGTTATGTATTTTGTTAAATGCAACACACAACTTGTACAAATGACAGCAATGACCACCCTAGACATGACCGTGTCCCTGAGAATTATTACAGCTACTTTGGGTGCTGAGAAAGGCTGGCAAAGCTGTATAATCCCTTTTGTCTACATTTGGCTTCTCAGTATTGCTTTCCTCATGTATGCCTTACTTTTGGGCAGTCACTCCATTCTTGAAAAAGAAACAATACATTGGATGGGAATTATATATCATTTATGTTCATTCAGGGATAGCAATATGAATAAACATACAGTATGTTGTGTATTGACTGACACTTTTATTTGTATGTGTACATTAATAAAGGTGTGTCTAAGTGTCTATTACAGTATATCATTTCATTAATGTGTATACTGATATATGTACATATACATGTTTTATATAGCAGAAAGTATAAAGATATACTCACTTTTAGGTAAAGAAGTATTGATAAGTTTTATTGTTTTCTAAATGGCTTTACTTTCAATCGTAATAAAAGCTTTGAGTTCTAGTAGCAGTTGAACACTGCTTTTGCCGAGGACCTGGGTCCAGCTCAAGCGCCAACATCAGTCAGCTCACAACCACCCGTAACTTGCTCCAGAGGATCTGACACCTTCTTCTGACCTCTAGCAGCATTGCATACACACGATTTACAAATGGATGAGCAGGCATGCAGACCTACACATGAACAAAATGAAATAAAATTTTAAAATGCAGTAGCACTTAAAGCATTTGGTTTTAAATGTCTCCTAGAAGAACATCAAAATATCCCTTATCTCCAACAAATGGTAAGGAATTAAATGTATCAAATGTCCAAACCAAATGAAACATTGGTCCCTGAAATCAAACAAAAAAAAATGAAGATGATGAAACATCAAGGTTTATTTACGCTAATCCAGGATCCTCAGATGCAAGGCATGCAAATCACTTTGCCATACAAACAGTTAAAAAACAAACAAGCTTCACACCACCATTATCATGAGTCCATCTTGTTTTGAAATCTATATCATCCAAATGCTAATTCAATAGCAAAACCTTCACAATTAGACACTTCAGTAAAATGGCAAATTAACTAACCTTTTATTATAGAAAGTGCCATTTTTACAATTTAACAAAGCACAAATCCATTATAGCAAATAAGGTTAATGTGAAAAATGCCACATAAAGTATAGAAAATGCTACTGCGTAACATGCTAATGAGTCTGCCTAAAAGTAGTTCATTCCAGAAAGTGCCATGTCTCTGAATCCAGGGAGAGATGCAGAAAAATAACACAGACAACATAAAAACACATAGTAGCTTGTGAATTCATTTCAATTTGTGAGTCATTATGCTTATTTTTACAAGATTTCATTTCAAAGGCAATAAAAGATGCACACATCCCAGAATGTGGTAGGGAGAACAGAAAGATTGCCTATTCTCCTTACTGAGGGGACCAAACGACAGGCATCCTTCTTTTACTCCATGACCCCAGTCATTTTACCAGCTCTTACCTGAGAGTGAAATCATCTTAAAATGTGTCCAAGATGTAACATAGTTTGTTTCCTTTGGCATAACGTACTCTAGGAAAACCCATGATATTGTAAATGGCAATAGCCCTTTCTGAGAGTTGCATAATATTTTACAAGGTATGTATAGATCACTATTATCCACCCACCGTTTGATTTACACCCAGAGTGTTTCTGTATTGCAGTTTCTGTGAGCAATGCCGCAAGGAACTTAGGAGTGTAGAGCCAGTTATGTGATGTTACTTTGGTTTAAGAGGACATTTAAGTGTGAATATGCATTCATTCAACAGACATTGCATGATCGTGTGGCAATTTCATCGGTAATGTATTGAGGAACTTCTCCACAGTTATTACTCTCATTATCAATGTTTTCCTTACATCCGTACTAACCATTGTTCATTTAGTTATTTTCTCCCCCACAGAGTCTTATTGTGTGTCCCAGACTGGCCTTGGCCTTCCTAGTGCCTAGATTACAGGCGTACACCACAACCTCATCTTCTCTCTTGTCCTTTTGAAAGTAGCCACGCTAACCAATGTGAAGCAGCAGAACACTAGGATTTTGCTTACATCTCTCCAAGGACTGGTGATGCCAGGCACCTTTCCATGCACCTGCCAGCCATGGTTTTGTCTTTGGAAAAATCCTGCTCAGGGCCCTTTGCACTTTGAAGGGGAACTCTTCATATTGTTTCTATTGAGTTATGTGAGTTCCCCCTGTGCTTATAATATAAAAGACTTATTGGCTGTATGGTGTGCTAATATATCTTTACCTCTGTGGAAAGCCATTTTATTTATTTCATTGATTTCTATGCTTTGTGTAAGCTTTTTGGTTTGTTGTATTCTTGCTTTTGCCTGCACTTTGGATGTGATTTCCAAAACAGTCATTATAAAGCCCGATATCCAGGAGCTTTTCCCTTACATTTTCTTCAAGAGTTTTATATCCTTGGGTCTCACATTTAGTCTTTATTTCAGAGTGATTTCTCTGTGTGATATTAGTTAAGAAAATATTCCATTCTTTTGAATGTGGATATTAGCTAGTGTTCTTGCCATATTTATTGAAAATACTACATCTTCTTAATGGCACAATGAAATCAGTTAATGATGCATTCTTTTGCTTACTATTTCTAGGCTCTGTATCCTGGTCTATGTCTACTTTGATGCTAGTACCATATTGCTTTGAGCAACACTGTTTTGTGATATAATTTGAAACCAGGACATGTGATATCACCAACTTTATTTTTTCTCAAAGTTGTTTGGCTATTAGGAATATTTTGTGTTCACATACAAATTTTAAATTTTGTCTATTTTTTTATGCATGTGTCAGTGCTTATGTGTGTATGTCACATCTATGCATGGGTTTCCAGGGGGCAGAAAAGAGTATTGGATTCCCTGAAACTAAAGTTACAGGGTTTATGAGCTGTCTGATATAGGTGCTTGGAACTGAATCTTTTCCAAGAATAACAATTGCCCTTACCCTCCAATCCATCTATCTAGCCCTTGATTTTTCTTTGCAAAGATATTAGACTTTTCATGGATATTATGTTGGATCTGTACTCACTGCTTGGGGGAGTGTGTATGCTTAAATAATATCTATTTACCTTCCAATAACATGTATCTTCATTTTAATTTGGTGTTGGAAAATGGCTATAGAGTTAGTAAGCACTCGTTCTTGCAGAGAGCCTGGTATCAGTTCTCAACTCCTACATAACATCTCACATGACACCTGTAACTCCAGTTCCAGAGCATCCAGTGGTCTCTTCTGAGTTTCACAGGCTCCAGACACACACATGGTACATACATAAAATGAAATAAACCAAACTTTTAAAATCTTTTAAATGTAACTTTTAGTATAGATTTTCCTTTTCATTAAGTTTCTTCTTGGATATTTTATTTTTGGTGTTATTATAAATGATACTATTTTCTTAATTTTCACCTCACAGAGATTTCTATGAATGCAAAGGAATTCAACTTTTACTGTGTGTTGATTTTACATTCTGCTTACCTTAGAGAATTTACTCATTTTTAGAAAAGTTTGGTTGATGTTTTCTGGGTTCAATTAAACATGCCACGAATAGCTAAAGGGGGGCTAGAAATCTGAGGGTAAAGATCTGAGGGGTAAGACATCTACTCACAACAGGAATTGTCCATCCATATTTCTTTATCCTTTTTCATTCTCATTTCTATAAATTCTCCCTTGCTCTTTCTTGATCCTTGTCCTCTCTTATTCTACAATGTTCTTCCTTGTCCCCCTCACTACAAATGTTCCCAGTCATATACACCCTTAAAACCAGCAATTCCTAAGTCCTAGCAGGTCCCAGGTCCAGAATTCTTTTGCCCTATAGAAAACCAGATGAGGGTTTTCACATCTACTCACAGATTCATGGGAGTGGCGAGTACACATCTGGTGAAATCCTTAATGGACAAAGGAATTAAATCATCAGGTAATTCTAGAGGGGAAGGTCAGTGTGATACACTGTATCTTTAGGTGGTTAGTAAAGGGTTAAACGTTCATTTTCAATAAAATTTTGAGTGGGGCACGGATTGTTTAAATCAGTGTGCCACTTCTTTTCTCTGAGCAAACGTAGAGGCTACCAGGTAACCAGGCAACCTACATAAACAGTCAGGGTAAGCTGATAGCTCTTGATCAGCTAACACATACACCAGCTGCTGCAGTTTCTATAGGTCTAGGTCTGGAGTTGGACTTACTGCTGTAAGTGAGGAGGCCTCTAAGTTATCAGTTTCAGGCTATTCTTTTACCAGCTGCTCTAATTGTGGATGTTGTGAGTCTTTCTCTGGATTGCAATCAATTATCTCTTCTGCTGTCCTTGAGATTCCAGAACTAAAACCATCAGTAAACTGAGGTGAAAGTGAGCTTAAGGAGTTAAGAATCTTTGAAGTGGGTTAAAACAAGAGCAGCACCTTGGGCAGGTAGTAATTTCTATGTCCTTGGATATCTGTGACTATCTTAAGTGGGATGGTCTATGCCTGGACCCAAATGTGTGCTGATAAAGATAATTGCAGGAAGACAGATCTCTGTGCTTATCTAGGAGAGAGGAACAAGACCTGGCAGTGGGAAAACTGCTTTAAACTGGGAAATTAATTCCCAAATATGTAACAGAAAGGGAGTTAGCTACAGTAAAAATCTACAGCAAAGGAGAACCACTTATTCACAAAAGCAATAATGCCAAAAAAAGTGTTGCTTTTTGGTTTAGCCTTTACCAGATCCCCTGGTTCTGATAAGTCGCTCATGAAAGGATGGCTGAGCAATTACTGTATAATGTTCTGGCTTGTAGCAACATAAGCTCACATAAGCTCCACATAAGCTCAGGCTGCATGCAATCAAGGACAATTTTACTTCTCACTTTATGATTTGATGAATGTCTATTTTCTTCTCTTCCCTGTGGGCTCTTGTGAGTATTTTGTAGTACCTTCCTTGTCCTGAATCTTATACACCCCTGTCTCTCCCATGAATAACGATGCTGTGTCTTCTTCCTAAATGCTCTTAAACACATGGAAAGAATTTCCCTTTACATCTGCTATCAAGAATTTTCAAATGCTGAAACACATTGGACTTTCTCAGCTATTTCGGCAGCATCTACTGAGATGAGCATGTGGTTTTGTCCTTCTATCCTTGTGGATGGCTAAAGGTGATTTTACCTTGACTTCTGTCAGAATCTTATTTAGTTTTAAGAAAGCACTAAGAAGCATTAAATGACTTAGTCTTAAAGACCTTTCATAGGTCATTCTGATTCAAATTGAATCTGACAGTGAGGTTGAAGACCAATATTTGATGGGCATGGCCAGCTATAAAACATAATTATTACTTGCCCTTAACTAATTCAAACCTTTCTCAATGCTCATTTCTAAATATCAGATGATATAATCTATTTTAAAAAGCAGTTAAAACAAATTTGGCAGTCACACAGACCACATATCTTAATTTGTATCCTATTGCTCCTCTTCCATTGTCATAGAGAGGATACCACAGTCTTATTTACCTGGGCAGGGGGGTGATAGATGATTGGAAGATCATACTGTATCACTGAGTAGGAGTAGAAGAATCTTGTTTGACTATTTTGTTTTCCTTCTTTCCTCCAGTACTTTTATTTGTTACATGCCTGATTTTGTACGTATATGACCCAGCATGACATATCGAAACAGATTCCTGTTTCTGACAAATAAGCAATAATAAATAGCAGAAATGATTGAGAGATGGCTAAAAAGTTAATAGTATGTTCTGATCTTGAAGAAGACAAAGGCTTAGTTCCCAGCATCCACATGGTGGCTCACAGCCATCTGTAACTTCAGTTCTTGGGATCTGAAGCCCACTCCCAGTCTCCTTAGGTATCAGGTATCCATGTGATCTCTCTCTCTCTCTCTCTCTCTCTCTCTCTCTCTGTGTGTGTGTGTGTGTGTTTGTGTGTGTGTGTATGTTTGCGTGTCTCTGTGTATGTGTAAAGAAATCTTTTTTTCAAAAGGGAAATATGAGGACTGCAGGATCAAAGGTGAAGAAACACATATGGTTGTTCTCCAGTGATATTTCAATTCAAAATTGTGAAAAACTATTTGATGTAGTGCTCTGAAAGGCTAGCCAGGTATTAAACAACAACAATAACAACAGATGCAGGATTTGAATTTGGAGTATCCTAAAGGAACTACTGAAAGAAATTAGAAGAAATCTAAGCATCTATAAGATACTTTGTCCTTATGGATTAGAAGATAAAGTATTTTTTAAAATGATAATTCTTAATGCTTGATTCAATCACAAATACACTAAATTGGAAGTAAAAAGAGATTATCCAGTCCAGGATTAAGAATGATACACAGATTTTTGAAGCATTTCATAACTTTCTTTGTAACCTGGGTTATAATTAGACATTTATTTATGTAATATTCTTTTTGTTGTTTGTTCGTTTGTTTTCTGAGATAAGGTTTCACTTTATAGCCTTGGTTGTTCTGGAACTTGCTCTGTAGACCAGGCTGGCATCAAACTCGTAGAGATCTCCCCACCTCTGCCTCCTGAGTGCTGAGATTAAAGGGCTGTGAAGCCGCCACCACCTACCTCATTTCTGTAATATTCTTTTCAAAACAGTTTGGTCACATTTTTCTAGAGTCCAGCTCTGCTTACACACCAAAAAGAGTGAAACCAGTCTGCTAATCATGGAAGTGAAGTTAGGCTTCAAATACCCTGAGGGTTTTTTTCTTGAAGCAATTATATAAAATTTAAATGGGTGATGTGGGATTCCCCTCTGTATGCTGTGAATATGTTTTATTGCCTTATGACAGAGCAGAATAGAGCCAGGTGGGAAATCTGAACAGAGATGTAAAGAGAGAGTAGGCAGAGTCGAGGAGATGCCATGTAGTTGCTGAAGGAGACAGGTGCCTCAGAACCTTGACAGTAAAACATGACCCTCGTGGTAAAACATAAAATAATAGGAATGGGTTAATTTAAGTTGTAAGAGTTAGTTAATAAGAAGCCTAAGCTATTGGCCAAGCAGTGTAGTAATTAATATAGTTTCTGTGTGATCATTTCAGGTCTGGGAAGCCAGGAAATGAACAAGCAGTCTCTACCTACAAATGAAAGATTATAATATTCAATACTCCTTTTGGTTGTTGGTCAAGGAAGTTCAAAATATTCACAAAACAAGATAAAATATTGATGTTCTCCTCGGATGCCTCCTAGAAGTTGAAGATAAATCAAGATTGTCCATAGAATTTGAGCACTGAATTTGGAGGATTATAGCTTAATGCTATGCAAAAGCCTCCTCCCTGGGAACTAGTTTTCATAGTACTAGAAGATACTATGTCAACTGCCAACATAAGAAACAATTCAACAGTTTTACACAGCTATGATGTCTACAAACCACAAAATGACCAGGATTCCAAGATATTTCTAAATAATGGCAATAATGGCATTCGTGTCTTGACATTACCCCAATACCTGTCTAATTGGGCTTAAGATCAACGTAAAATGAAAACATTGTGCCTAACAACAGAAACTAACCCAAATATTTTGTCCAGAAAAGTCATGAATCCTAGAAGAGAACTTGCTAATGTCACCTCCCCAAACCATTATAGTTCCTAAATCTACTACAAATATTTATATCCATAGAAAAGTATAGCTCTTATCCCTCATCAAAGAAGCTTATTTTTGCATCAGAGACTGCCATAGTTGCTTTTCTACTGCTGTAAAGAGACGTCATGAACAGGACAACTTGAAATTTTCAATGGGGCTTGCTTACAGTTGAAGAAGGTAAGCCCATGGCCATCATTCCATCATGGAAGATCAGCAGCTGAGAGCTTATTTTTCTGTAAGTTGGTGGTAGGAGCCTTTTGAAACTTCAAAGGCCACCCTCAATGATACACTGCCTCCAACAAGACAAGGCCAGACCTTGTAGTCCTTCCCAAAACAGTCCAACAAACTGGGGACTGAATATTCAAATATATGAGCCTATGGGAGTCATTTTATTTCAAATAACTAAAGAGATTATTACAGAAAACCACATGTGATCAAAATGCTGAGAATAGCTGACCAAGACCCACCCAGTGTTACTTGCTATATCTATAACACACTTCCTACATCCTACACCTAAAGCCCAGGTGACATTGATGGACAGGGGCAGAAAGATGCTGAGAGCTAGAGAATTCAGCTACAAAAATAGTACTATCTGGAAATGGCAGGGTGCTGCGGGAGCTCCTTCCACTCCTTCAGCCCATAGCCTTTGAAATACTAGC
Source organism: Ondatra zibethicus (assembly GCA_004026605.1). Lineage (NCBI taxonomy): Eukaryota > Metazoa > Chordata > Mammalia > Rodentia > Cricetidae > Ondatra > Ondatra zibethicus. The sequence goes on from PVIU01016335.1 coordinate 18,329, forward strand.
CCACTGGGGTGTGGTCTCTTTCACTTTAAAAAACAGTGGCAGCCCTCCTCTTGCTCTCTTGCTTCGGACTCGAGTTCAGCAATTGCAGGCTTTAGAACAATTGGTACAGGAGCAATTAGATGCTTGACATATTGAGGAGTCAACTAGCCCTTGGAATTCTTATGTGTTTGTTGTAAAAAAGAAATCTGGTAAATGGAGAATGGTGACAGATCTAAGGGCTGTCAACAAGGTAATTCAACCTATGGGCCCTCTACAGTCTGGAATTCCTCTGCCTTCTCTGTTACCCAAAGGATGGCCTCTTATAGTTATTGATTTAAAGGACTGCTTCTTCACTATACCTTTACAAGAAAAGGATAGAGGAAAAATTTGCCTTCACAGTGCCTACTTATAATAATTCTCAGCCTACTAGGCAATACCAGTGGACTGTCCTCCCACAGGGAATACTCAGTAGCCCTAGCCTGTGCCAATACTTTGTAAGTCAGTCATTGGAAATAATACATAAGCAATTCCCTAAGTCTATAATTTACCATTACATGGATGACATTTTGCTATCTGATTCAAACATAGATACTTTAGAAAGTATGTTTGAGGAAGTAAAGATAGTTTTGCCTAAATGGGAATACAAATTCTTCCTGAAAAGATTCAAAGAGGAGATTCTGTTAATTACCTAGGTTACAGAATGGTTTACAGAAAATTAGGACACAAAAGGCACAAATTAGGAGAGACCGGTTATGGACCCTTAATGACTTTCAAAGATTGTTAGGAGACATTTCCAGTCTACGACTGGCTGTTGGGATAACACCTGATCTAATAATTCATTTAAACAAAACCTTAGACGGTTGCAAAGATTTGAATAGTCCCAGAGAATTAATAGCTGAAGCAGAAAAGGAACTGATGATGGTTGAGGAAAAATTACAGGAGGCACATGTGGATAGGGTGAATCCAGATTTTAGTTGAATTCTAGTCATATTGCCTTCCAGAATTTCTCCTACAGGAATTTTAATGCAGAGGGAAGATATTATTTTAGAATGAATCTTTTTACCACACAAACCAAGTAAAAAATTAAAAACTTATGTAGAAAAGGTCTCTGAATTAATTATAAAAGGTAAAGTGAGACTTCATCAACTAGCAGATATAGACCCAGCAAAAATTAGAGTGCCTTTCACTACTGATGAAATAAAAAAGTTATGGGGAGACAATGAACCATGGCAAAGGGCTTGTGCTAATTTTATGGAAGAAATTAATAGCAACTATCCCAAAAGCAGTAGACTTAACCTTATAAAGAGAACTTCTTGGATTCTTCCTCGAATTGTACGTGATGCTCCAATAACTGGAGCCCATACATTTTATACTGATGCTAATAAATCAGGGAAGGCAGGTTACATATCAGACAAATTGAGTAAGGTGGAACAAAGCCCTTATACTTTTGTGCAGAAGGCAGAATTATATGCCATTCTTATGGTGCTAAGGGATTTTAAAGAATTTCTTAATATAGTTACAGATTCACAATATGCAGAAAGAGTTATCTTGCATATTGAAACCATTGAATTTATACCAGATGATACAGAATTGACTTCATTGTTTATACAGGTACAAGACATAATCAGGAATAGGCTTTGTCCGATGTACATAACACACATCCGATCCCATATGGGCCTGCCAGGTCCTCTAGCACAAGGTAATGCAGAAATTGATCAATTATTGATTGGAAGCAAGTTGCAGGCCTCAGAATTTCATAAAAAACATCACATCAATAGCAAAGGTTTAAAGAAAGAGTTTTCCATTACATGGCAACAAGCTAAGGAGATTATAAAGAGATGCCCTACTTGCTCTTTATATCCAAACACTGTAACCTGCAGAAACCAACTTGAAGGGTACTCAAAGGAATGAAATCTGGCAGATGGATGTGTTCCCCTTTGCAGAATTTGGAAAATTAAAATATGTACGTCACACCATTAACACTTATTCAGGCTTTCAGTGGGCAACTGCTTTAAGCTCAGAAAAAGCTGATTCAGTATTCGTACATTTATTAGAAGTTATGGCCATCATGGGTATACCTGCACAAATAAAGACAGATAACAGTTCAGCTTATGTCTCTAGGAAAATGAAACAGTTTTTTTTCTTATTATAATATTAAGCATGTTACAGGTATATCTCACAATCCTACAGGTCAAGCAGTTATAGAAAGATCAAATTGAACTATAAAGGATATGTTAAACAAACAGAAAGAGGTGGAAAATGCCCCCAGAAATAGATTACATAATGCCTTATTAACCTTGAATTTTCTTAATGCCAATGAGAAAGGGACAACAGCAGCAGAAAGACATTGGATAACGGAAAAATCTGCTAAACTAAATCAACCGATTTATTTCAAGGATGTGCTGACCTCTCAATGGAAGCCAGGAGATGTGCTATGTTGGGGAAGGGGTTTTGCTCTTGTTTCCACAGGAGAAGAAAAATTGTGGATACAATCAAAATTAATAAAGGTTCAGATTGAAGAGAAGAAACCTCTTGGAAAGGAGAAATGACAGCTCATCCTATAGGATGGGAGCAGGGTTCTGTTCTTATCCCCACAGGACAACACTCATCTTCAAAAAATTCAAGGGACCCTGGATATTTGAATACTGACAGATGGAAAAATAACTACCCAATAGGGATCATCAAGAAAACCGAATAGGTTCTGTAAGTATAAAAATCAAAGATATAAGTTTATATTTCTAAATTTATAGAGCTGGTTTTGGAGTTGACTCTGGCTCCATCCCTCTCTAATTACAAGCCTGTTGTTAAGAGAAAAACCCAGAGTTTCTGGAGTTTCTGTCTCATGTCAAGAACCATGATATCGGACAGAAAGAAAAATGAATTTAGAAAACATCTTTGCTTTTCTTCATATCTATTTTTGTCTTTATCATGCCTTTCATTGAATATATACGTCTGTATATGTCTATATAAATAATGTTTAAGTTTTCCAGAATAATCAATGAATTTTTCCTGCAGTGATATTGGAAGTTTCCAGGAAGAAGATGGGGCCCCATAGCAACTCCGCCTGGTTGATATGATGTCATGATACTGATAGCGCTACTACAAGACATGTTTCGAGTACCAGCTACACAAGACGGTTCCAACTTGGTTAGCTGAAATGGTGCACATCTTTTACAACATTCTGGCCAGACCTCCACAAAATGCTCAGAAACTATTTGCAATTTTACCAGACATTGATCTTGAAATTTAACCATCATTTTACTGTCACAGGATCCCCTAGAAAGAACGTTGCCCCCATGACAGCTGGAAGTAATTCTAGAGGATGACATCCCCTCTCCTAGCACAGTTTGTCCTCAGACTTAGGGACATCATTTAGGGGTTGATTATAGTTTGTATACAATTGAGGGATGGGGGAAGAATTTTATAAGCTCAGGGATCTTTTTGAAAAAAATAGGGAAAATTGGATGATGGGATAATAGATTGGTATTTGTGAGTTATTGTTTATAGACAATTACATTGGATACAAAGTTAAATTATATTGAATATTGTATGCATGCATGCTTCTACTTCTGTTTAAAATATTTTTTATGTATTGATATATTTATTTACCATATTGCAGTGTACATTCCTACCTCTGATTAAGATACTTATATATCATACTGACAAAATACATAGTATCCAGAAATGGATAAGCAGAACTGTCAAATCTTGCCAAGACAGGGTAAGACGGTTTTGGAAAATTTCTTGCCTTTAAAAATAATCTGTCAGTTATTGTAGGCCTTAGCCAAAGTTGGTTGCTTCAACACTGCAAACATGACTTTGGGTGATTGCCCAGGTAGCCAGTTGTCTCTGTGATTTGTTGCATGTTTTGGAAGTTGTTTGATTGCACTTCCTAATTACTCAGGTAACATTACTTCCCTTCTCAGATCTTCGATGGGGTTAAAGACTAGATAAATGTAGTTACTTTTCTCTCATGACTTGGCCAAGTTACTTATTATACAAGACTTAAGCTAGTTAGAATAGGAATTTGTTCTTATTGTATATAATTTTGTAGTAGGTTTGGAACTCTCTTACTTAAACAAAAGGGGGAAGTGCTGCAGGAGCTCCTTCTGCTCCTTCAGCCAATAGTCTTTGAGATACCAGCCCACTGGGGTGTGGACTCTTTCACTTTTTAAAGAGCAGCAGCAGCCCTCCTCTCGTTCTCTTGCTTTGGACTCCGGTTCAGCAACTAGACTCCTTTCCTGGTCGTGTATAGGGCTGTTCTCTAGGATGGCATTCCGTAAGTTTTTTCCCCTCAAATAAATAACCCTTTTAATAATAATTCAAACTGGTGTGGGATTGTTTCGCGCTTTAACAGGGGTGCTACACCTATGAAATCTCAACAATGTGATGACTTTTAAACAAGACTTGAAGAATGACAAAACTAATGGACATGCTAATCTAGACAGAGTAAATCTCACAAAGGCCCTAGCTCAACATCAAGAGCTGCTTGCAATTAACAGTTGCTGAGAGAGGATGAATTAGTCTTCCCAGGAATGGGCCCTTGAATGTATATACAATCCCAAATGGTTAGCCTTAAAAAGAAATACACGCATGCAACTCAAAATGAACTTAGCAGGTTGCATTTATATATTTACTCTCATAAAACAATAATAATTAAAGAAAAAGAGGGTGAGAATTACAAGGGAGTGGGTAAGGGAGATATGAGAGAAGTTGGAGGGAAATGAGGGAGGCCAAAATGATATAATTATCTTTTTATTCAATAAAAATAAAAACTATAATACTAAGCTATAGAAAGAAATCTGTTGTTTATAAGTACCTTGATACAGATATTAATAATACTTTAAAATTCAAGTTCTGAAAAGACAAAGTAATTCTTTCCTTTACCCAATATGATACAAGGTTTTTATACATGCTCCCTAAATAAGAAGATCCTTTTTTAAAGATAAAGTCTTACTGTGCAGTCCATTGTGTCCTCAAATTATTTATTTTATTTTATTTTTACATTGACTTATTTAACAGTATGAGCATGTATCTGTATGTATGTGCATGTGGACATGCTACAGTGTGCATGTTAAGGTAACGGTACAACTTATGGGAGAAGGTTCTCTCCCAGGGATCAAATTCTAGTTGTTGGGTTCATTGGCAAGTTCCTTTATCATTTGAGCCATAAGCCAACCCTGATTTCACAATTTTGAAGCAAACTATCGTAAGTTTGGGGATTCTTTGTTTTGGTCTGTTCTTGGTTTGATTTGGGTCAGACTGAGGTTTATTTATTCCTGGAATCTGAACTTGAGCCCAGTTGTCCTGTATACTGAGCCAGTGCTCTGCCAGTGTGCTACATTTCCAACTACTTTTTACATCTTTTAATAAACTTATTATAAAACTTATATAGAAAAGCAAGAGTCCTAGAATGCTCTCTCTTCTAAGTTTTTTATTCTTCTAAAAAAAAAAAAAGGTAAAGTGAGAGGACACATCTTACACAATGTTGTAACTCATTAAAATGTGACCAGAAGCAGGATCATACAGTGTTAGCAAAAGAAAGAAGCAAGGGAGGAACAGAATATATGGTTCAGAAACTGGCAGATAATACAGACTACTGGGTTTGAAAAAGGCACAATAGCACAGCAAGGAGAGAGGGGTCATCTTTCCAACAGATGGGACTTGGATATTTCAGTGTCTAAATGCACAACACCCCCACCACACACACACACACACACACACACACACACACATCAAAATTTCTAGACATAGACCTCATAGCTTACATAAAAATTAAGTCTATATTAATTAAAAACCATAAATGCAAGATGAAAAATCTGAAATTTCCAAAGGTAATGTAGGAGAGAAAAGTGGTGTGATTTAGATGGATTTTCAAATGCAAGGTCAAAACTATGATCCATGAAACAAATAATGGGATGCAGTTCATTAAAATTAAAGGCTATAGCTCCGTGAAATTCATGGCCAAACTGAGAGCAGGAAATCTGACCACTGAGGAAATATGCTTATAAATCACATATCTTACTGATAAAGTACTTATTTCAGAGTATATAATGGATTTAAAAGCTCAACATATGTAAATAAAACCAAATGTAAACTCGGGGAAGTGACCTGAAGATACGTTCGTGTTTTCAGAATTGCATGTGGAAAATAAACATACAGGAGAGTGCCCAGATTTTATAGGGAAAGAAACATTAAAGCAGTAAAATGTAACTGCATATGCAGGAATGGGCAAGTGGATAAGGGGACATCCGGAAACAACAAATGCTGGAGAAAAAGAGCAGGAGGGACTCTCCTTCCTTGCATGTGATATTTTAAAATGGTATCCACATTTTGGAAAGTGGTACAGTTTCCACATCTTACAATGCTATAGAGTCACATTGCTTAATACAAGGATTATTTTTCTAGATCTCTTCCCCTCTCCTCCTTCTCCCCCTCCTTCTCTCACTCCCCTCTCTCCCTCCTTCTTCTCACTCCCTGCCCACCCATGCTTTTCTGTCTGTTTATATGTACAGGTGTGTGCAGGTACATGTGTTCAGTGTGTGTATGTGAATATAAATGGGGTTCAGTTTTACTTACAATTTCCAGTGAGTAGAAACAATCAAGATGGATGAGGAAACGGATGTGTGATAGACTCATACACTCAAATCCTGCATGGGAATAAGCTACTGGGCCACAAAAGACAGAAATATCTTTTAGATGGGTAATGATCAATAAAGGAAGACAATGTGTTCAAGCAAATATTTAAAGTTGATAAAAATTGATCAGTGTTTGTCAATACGTGGGGATGGGTATATATGAATGTATAACATTCAAATGATTCTTAGAGCAATAAAAGTAGTCTATATAATGTTATAGTGCCCAACAGCAAACTATAAATTTGTAAAAACTATCAAAGTTTACTGCACAAATACAGATGGATAAAAACATCCAGAGCATCTTTGAGAAATGGATGATTATAAGGATAGGAAAGACAATACACAAGTTGAGCCTGAAACTTCAGGCTCCTATTCAAGGATGCGTTCAATACCCCCCATGGAAAGTGTTTGTAAGATGCTTAGAATAAGTCATGAAGCAAATAACACAGTATTATAGTATAACTCAAATTAGATAACAAATATCTATGACTCTGTAATGATATAAATCCAATACAGAGACTGGAAAGATGGCTTCATAGTTAAGGGTGTTTGCAGCTCTCGATGAGGACCTGAATTCAGTTTACAAAACTGATGTCAGGTAACTCCCAATCACCTGTAACTCCAGCAGCAGGGGTGCTGACACTATCTTCTGGCATTCAAGGGTATCTGCACATAGGTAGCACACATTCACATAGACACACAAACACATAAATTAGAATAAACAAGCTAAATATTGTACATATAAATGAAAGAAAATAAACAAATCTCCCACACAGAAAAATTCCAAATGCATTCTGAATGCTCCTCAAAGTGCCGGCTCACAACTTCTCCCCTCTGTGTGACCTGTACATAGAAAAATCTTCTGTCCATAGAGGACATTATGAGAAAGGAGGTCAAAGAAACTTTTCAGCATGGATAAAGTTGACAAGCATCTCTTCCACCAACTGATGACGATGATGATCAGAGTGTTGATGACAAGCCCTACTGACAGTCTGTAAGGAAGAGCTTGCTTCTGTGACCTTCTCCTTACACCTCACCATAGTGTCAAACCAATTAAACGTGAGAACATCAGGCAAGATATACCCAAGGGACATTCCACAAGACATCTATCTCAAAGTTGTACAGGAGTTCAAAAACAAGGTAGGCCTGAACACTTTTCACTCTGGAAATGCCAGAGAAAGCATGATGCCTCAGTGTTAGAGGTAGACTGATAAAGAAAAGGGACAATGTAAGAAAGACGGTGGTCTTTGATATAGATGATTGTGTAGGTTATATGCACAAATCATTAACTTCAAGTTACTAATAAAGCATTGGCGTCATAGTAAGGAAAATTCGAATTTGGAATCACTTTTGGTTAAATGACACCAAGGAGAAATGCCATTATTTCTTTCCTTACTATGACTGCTTTCAACAAATGATACATGTATGTTGTCTGGATCACTACCATGGAAAGGTATAGAACTTAAGATTGTAGCTATGCATTAGGGTAGGTTGAAAAAGTGTGTTACATTGGCAATCTAAGGCAAGCAAGGCTAGTAGTTACATTGTTCCCTGAAGGGCAGGTAAAATAAACCAAATTAATACACAGTAGGATAGCTGCCTTAAGTCCTAATGACTTCAAGTGTGTGGTTAACTCTACCTGTGAGATCCAGAAAAAGTTCCAGTATCTTTCTTAGCATAAAGAGCTATTTTCATAACAGTTCATAGTCACAGACACCAGCTATAACAGTGTATTGATAATGATCCCTAACAGTCTGAACTACAGAGAAACTTATCACTTTGTGTTCAGCAAGTTTACAACCTTGTACTGTTGCTTACAATAAAAACCGCTTGACTCCATCCACTTGCTGCATAGAAGGTGTCACACTTGCCCCTCTCAATTTTTCTGGGCAATTTTTAAACTGTTATCAGTATATCCATCTGTGTTTACTTCATGTTAAATCGAAGTCTTTCTGGGGTTATGATCATTTAACACATTTATTTATTGAGTATTAGAAGAATGTTTTTAAATTACCAGATGGGATTACTATTTTAATGTCAAAACTTCTCAGCACCAACAGAAGATAAAGGTCTCATTATTCGCTCATTGAACAGCCTTTGGTTTTCCTTATTTGGAAACCTTGGAAGAACAAACTTAGTGATCTCTAATTTTATGTAACACAGTACAGAACCTGGAAACCAGGTTTTCTCACACAGTCTGTCTTTTGGATCCATCAGAATCACAATAAAAGGCATAGGACTGAAATAGGAGAACAGAAACACACAATAAAAGAGAATTTTCAAACTTTATAAGCTAGGGGATTCAAGGCCTCCAATAACAATACTGATGCTTGGGTAACGGAAACATCCAGACTCTAGGCCTCATAGCTGAGAAATTAACTTTCCCCTGAGTTTAACCTTTTGACAGACAACTTGGCTAATTAAGAGAACTGAAATGAATTAAGTGAGAATGGGAGTTTCATTTGTATCAAACACGTCCCAAATGACAGGAAGCTTCACGAATTGAAGTCTGGGGTGGGGCAAGTTTAGTTGGTAAAGTACACAAGCATAAAGACCTGATTTCTTATTTCAACCACCTATGAGAACACTGGAGGGGTAGATCCTTGAGTAGGTAGCCTTCCAGGTTAGCCAAATCCATGAGACCTGGGTGCAGTGGGCAAACTTATTTCAATATGTAAGGTAGAAAGTCATCGAGAGACATCCAGTGTTGATCTCTGACCTCCTCACACGTACACATGTACAAGACATCCTACTCACATGAACATGTGCAAACACATACATCATACATGCTCAAAAAGTAAAAGGATGAAGAATTAAGGGTGCCTGGCATGTAAGTAAGGAACACTGAATAATTACAACAGCCAATTATATCTTAGAAAGCTTTCCCCAATAGCCAGTCAGGATAAGAGCATAGGGATGAACTGATCGACAACAGTAAACTACGTATTTCCATGAGCCAACCCTGAAGAGCTAGAAAGCTGGAAGTGAACATGGTCTCCCAAGTTTTACATCTATAATAAAATGTGGGAAGTGGCATACAAGACAGCATAAGTATGTTCACCAATAAGACTGTGACACATTTATATATTTTAAAATTAACTTTTGGTCATCACAAAAATTAGACTCCTTATCACACACACGTATCTTTATACTTTCTTTTTATTCACCAACTTCCACTGCCTTCCCCCACCCCTTTCATCTCTCATTATCCCCTTAAATTCTCTCAAATAGTTCCTCTCTCTACATTCATGACACAAGTATTCCATTGTCCTCTCTTGTTTGCCCTTCCTACAACTCTCTCTCATCTCATATGATCTTTCTTTCACACTTATGCACATATGGCATATATGTATATGGTACATAAATAATATGTTATATATACATACATATATAAGTTTTACATTTGAGGGGAAAATATGATGTTCATTCTGTTTCTGGTTTACTTCAGTTTGAAATGTGAAAATTTCTCTGAGATCTTTTCTGCCACAGTTCTTCTTTCTTTTATCATGATTTCCTCTCCAGAATGAATCTTTTATTGAGTGGGGACAAGAGTGAATGGTTGCTTTGCAAACTGATTAGAAAATTCCTAGCTTACATGGTGCCTTGGATTTTCATTTCCTGGTTAGATACTTAAGATGCTTCTATTTAAACAACGCGTGGCTTCCCCTTTCAAAGCCATCTCTATTTTAATGGTTATACACCGTGAAGCCTAGATTTTGCAATAAAGGAGAATCTAATTAGACCTTTCAATTCAGAAAGGCTGCTAAACTCTTTTGCTTCAACATAAAAATGTTCGGTAAAACCTTTTTCCCCCTTCTGTAGTGAAAATAGCAGTTATCTTTAAAAGAGAAGAAAAGGCACAAATTATCCCACCTCCATTCTCAATTCAAGCATAAGTCAGAGGCAGCAAACCCAGCCTCTTTGCCTTTCCACATCAGAAGGAAGGAGAATTGCAACCAAGAGCAAGGCTGTGCAGGAAAAAGCATCGCCACTGCTTTTAAACTCTTTACACCAACTCAAAACGCCTTCCAGTTGAAAGCACGAAAATTACAGTACCTACTTCAATAAGCAAGTCGTTTAAATATAATTTTTGGCACCACATATATATTCACAGGGAAAATGAGTCAAGAAAGACAGTTTGTAGTTTTACAAAAAAGGAAAGCATAAAATTTTAAATATTCTCACCCATGTCTATCCAGGAAAAGTAATATCATTTTTAGAAAGATGAAAAAGTAAACTGTTAAGTAGGACTTAGTATCAAGGGAACTTTGAGAAGAAGGGTAGGAAATCACTCCAACATAAACCTTTCCCACTCCCAGGAAATGAAGCCTGGCTATCCTACAGCCAGAAGGTACTGGGGGTAAAGGAGTTGGGGTAACTCTAATAAAATTGAAATGAAATGGCTTGTGTCCCTTCAGAGTTATGGGAACCTGAAGGTGAGGTCCATGGATCTGATGTGCTAGATTATGGAGAGCTGAAATCATGCTATCCTATCCTCACAAAGCACCATCGCTACCACAGACTCTGCTGACTCTCACCCTGAGACCCTTGTCATTATTTAGAAAAAATGTGTGTGTGTGTGTGTGTGTGTGTGTGTGTGTGTGTGTGTGTGTTCTGTCCTTACATAGGAAGACTGATGTAAGGGACTAATAGATTAGGGGTCTTTGATAACAGTCGTGCAAAAATCTCCTCTGTTGGTGAACAGTGGTGTCATTGTGGAGTGATTTCAAGGCACAGTTCATAAAGACAGTTTTTTTTAAAAAAATTCATGTTCAGGTCAAGGAGAATTATTGTTATTATTTTATTTTTGAGATTAGAGCATAATTACATTTCTCCTTTCTTTTTCCTCTCTCCAAATCCTCAAACATACCTCTGCTATAAGCCCCTTGAGGCACAAAGGTGGCCAGGCACCTCCCCTGAGGACCTCCAACTGCCAGATTCCACACACAGAATACTCTTACTGGCATAATGGCTGGACCCAGCTCCCACCCTACAGAGTAAAACACCAAAGCTCTGGCCTTGAAATCCCACCAATCCCCATCCTGGAAAGCTTCACCCTGAAAGTTCGAATCTGCCCCAAGAACTCTATATAAATTCTGCCTTCTACTCATTTCCCTGCTGTTTTCTCACCCAAGCAGATGCAGCCACCATCCTGGTTTTTTTCCTTCCCAATAAATCTCTTATGTGTTGTTTGTTGTGTGGTGTGACTTCATGGTATTCTTTGACTCCTGGCTGCCAGGATACCATTCCATCTGAGCTATAACACTTACATTTGGTGCTAAAACCAGGAATAAGCTCTGCTAGTGCCTGTGTTTCCTCTAGGGGACTAAACTGCACTGAGACCCCATCCCTCACATCTAATTCACCTGCAACAAACTCACCTTTAGACTCACCAGCCACTCAGCACATTACCCATCAGCAGCAATTAGGTCAGTTTCCCCTTTGGATGGTGTAAACCTTTCCCTGAGTCCAAGAAAGTGATCATTGAGTAGCCAGAACCCCTCTGGTACTCCTGGGAATTGAAGTATCACCAGGCAGGGTCTTTAAGGCTGTGGCTGGCCCTCTTCACCCAATTCCATCCTCCCACCCTTGGAGCTGTAATCCTGTAATTTCCTTAGGCCAAACCAGGTTATTGGGAAGCTTCCTGTCCTCTTTTTCCACCTTCCCTTAGGCCCTCATAGCTTTTATGATTCTGTTCTCTTCTTGTGGATTAGATCCCTGGTCCTAGAGCTCAGTTTTGCCTTTTGGCATCTATGAAAGCCCTAGTACCAGGCACCAAGTCTATCAATTAGCTTAGTCAGGCTAAGCACCTGACCCCTATTAGTGTGATAATAACCCACTGAATGACTTGACCATCATTTAGTCCTCCCTGACTCCTGGGGATGCCCACAGGTACAGGCTGCAGTAATATTTTCCTTCTCTCTCTCACCCATGGGAACAATGTCTTCCATACCTTCTCATTCCCCCTTGAGATGCATCTTGGAAAACCCTCAGCCTATACACCTGGCACTTGGCTCACATCTAAAATGTCCTAAATTTATCCACTTCTGCAATAAAAACTGACTTCTATACTTACACAATCAATCCAAAGGATCATCTAATGGCACCTTAGCTCCTAATATTGTTTGGGACATTACAAATACTGTGATCAATCAAAAAAGTTGAAAGAGATTTCCCATTCTCTATTTCTCTTTTCTCCATCCAAGCCCTGTTTGTTTTTATCTGGTCTCTCCCACCACCCGTGATGTAAAAGTCCTGCCTTTTAAGTTAGTAACTGAAGGATCTGTAAGTCTGCTGCAAAGTGGGAGTCAGGGACTGGACCCAGAAGGAGGGGAGAAAGCAAAGGAGTAGGCCAATTGCAACATGCACACCCCCTGCACACCCTCTTCATTGGCTGGTGCATCTGTCCGCTCCTTCCTGCAGTGCCCTCTGACTACAGCCAGAGCTCAAAAATTTTCCTGTCTCTCAGCGTTCTTTTTTCTCAGCTTACTGGATTCAGTTTACAGGGATTTAGGTGTCTTTAAGTATGAATGGCATTAGACTGTTATTTTATGCTGTCCCGCTGTTCCACTTCAATTAAAAGCTGACTATGGAGTAGGGGTATAACTCCCCCTCCACTAGACCCAAGCATGTTTATTTAAAGGTTTCCTCAAAAATCTCTGTCCCGTATCAGGCAATCTCTGTAGTTAACTCCTTCACAGTCAAGAACTTCAAAGAAAACACAATAATATACATAGTCCAGACTCTCTGTGTATATTCCATCTTTATATTGCTTATTTGTTTTTACTCTATTACTTTTCATACAAGGTTAATGTTTATTTTATTATCTTTACTCCTTTAATCTATGACTGTCTGTACTCTTTTATATTTACTGTCTCTTTACTCTTTTTCTTCTCTCTCCCAAGCCTACATATATTTTTGAAACACACTGAGTCTTGGTTAGAAGTATTTTGTGTCTTAATCTGTCCTATTGTGTATCTGAAATCATTTTCTGTCCAGGAAAACTGCTTAAAATGCTAAGCTGCAGCATGACTGGGGCCAAGGCTGTTTTGCCTTTTGAGTGTTGCAGGCTTGTTCACTGCCTCTGCAAGCCGTGCACACCACTTCAGTTCCAAGCATGCAGTGGGTCTGTGTTGAGACATTACGTAGTTTGTAGCATGCTGCTTACAAACCCCATTTATGTTTTATTTTTTTATGGATTTTTATTGAGCTCTACATTTTTCTCTGTTCCCCTCCCTGCCGCTCCCCTCCCCGTCAACCCTCTCCCAAGGTCCCCATGCTCCCAATTTGCTCAGGAGATCTTGTCTTTTTCTACTTCCCACGTAGGTTAGATCCATGAATGTCTCTCTTAGGGTCCTCATTGTTTTCTAGGTTCTCTGGGATTGTGATTTGTGGGCTGGTTTTCTTTGCTTTATGTTTAAAAACCACTTATGGGTGGGTACATGTGATAATTGTCTTACTGGGTCTGAGTTACCTCACTCAAAATGATGTTTTCTAGCTCCATCCACTTTCCTACAAAATCCAACATGTCGTTATTTTTTTCTGCTGTGTAGTACTCCATTGTGTAAATGTACCACATTTTCCTTATCCATTCTTCGGTTGAGGGGCATTTAGGTTGTCTCCAGGTTCCGGCTATGACAAACAATGCTGCTATGAACATAGTTGAGCACATATCATTGTGGCATGATTGAGCATCCTTTAGATATATACTCAAAAGTGGTATTACTGGGTCTTGAGGAAGGTTATTTCCTAATTTCTGAGAAATCACCACACTGACATTCAAAGGGGGCTGTACCAGCTTGCTTTCCCACCAGCAATGCAGGATTGTTCCCTTTACCCCACAACCTCTCCAGCATAAGTTGTCATCAGTGTTTTTGATCTTGGTCATTATTATAGGTATAAGATGAACTCTTAGAGTTGTTTTGATTTGCATTTCTCTGATGACTAAGGATGTTAAACAGTTCCTTAAGTGTCTTTCAGGCATTTTAGATTCCTCTGTTGAGAGTTCTCTGTTTAGGTCTGTTCTCCATTTTTTTAATTGGATTATATGTTCTTTTGATGACCAATTTCATGAGTTCTTTGTATATTTTGGAGATCAGACCTCTGTCTGATGCGGAGTTAGTGAAGATCTTTTTCCATTCTGTAGGCTGTCTTTTTGTCTTGTTGACCATGTCCTTTGCTTTATAGAAGCTTTTCAGTTTCAGGAGGTCCCAGTGTTTGTGCTACTGGGGTTATATTTAGGAAGTGGTCTCCTGTGCCAATACATTCAAGTGTACTTCCCACTTTCTCTTCTATAAGGTTCAGTATGGCTGGGCCTTTTCCTCTGGTTATCTGCTAATTTGCTTTACAGGCACCTGCAGTGATAGAAAAAGCACACAGTAAAACTCACAAAACTTTGAACATCCTTAATGCCTAGGGAGTTTTAAATGGAGAGATTTTTGCATAGTTTCAAAATTCCCATGTAAGACAATATTATTACTGTAGATGGTAATTACAATGGCATACAATTTCTCATAAAACTTAAATAATTCTTAAAGTTTTTTTACAGTCCTGGCTGCCACCATCACTACCACTGTGAAGAAGCTGCTAAAGCTTTCACCAGTTTATTTTCTCTACATCACTTTGAGTCCAGGAGAAAGAAGGTTGGGCCATGCAGAAATGTGAAGCAACAAACCCAAGCAATTGTGAACAGAAAATATTCCAATCATCAAATCATTTTTCTTAACATTACCAAGGCAGTATTTCCCTACATATGAACATAAATAGAGGAAACTACTGCTGATGTGCAGTCTGGCAGGAAGAGAATGTCAGCATGCAAATGTCATATTGCACCCAAAGTGTCCCCCAAAGTCAATTGTAAGCATTTCTACTGATTTCTTCAGCTGAGAGTTCAGAAAAGCACTTGTATTTTGCTTGAGTTCTGGTGACCTTTCTTTCTCTGATTGTCATAATAGAGCCATCTGAGGGGAGAAGCATCATTTGAGGAATTACCTAGACTGGTTAGCCTGTGGCCAAACCCATGAGGGATTATTTCAATACAGGAAGACCCAGCCCACTGTGAGCAGCACCAAACCTTGGGCAGGTGGTCCTGAACTGAATAAAAATGCTGAGTATGTGTTTGTGAGTGTGCAAGAGAGCAAGAGCAAGAGAAGTTGTAAATCAGCAAGCAGGTCCTCCATGGTTCCTGCCTTTTATTCCTATCTGTCTTCCCCAAATAATGGATTGTGACCTGGAAGTATAAGGAAAATCAACCTTTCCTCCATCAGTGGCATTGTCTCAGAATGTTATTTCACAACAGAAAAGGAAAGTGGAGCATTGTGGAATAAAAACTCAAATCAAAGAAATCGCACATATTTTAATGTCTCCTGTAAGATCACGTAGTAGAAGCTCTTCAAAGGTAGAGAAATAAACACACTCACCAGGAAATGTACTTTCCTGAAGCAGGAAGTTAAAAGGAATACTTTGTCATCAGCCTTAATTAAAGTGCAACAAACACTGTTTCATTTGGTAACTTATTTGGAAAACATCATGGACCTGAAGATTTATGTCTAAGGAAAAACCAGTATAGTAACAGAACTTGAAAAAGTCCATATCCTAGGAGAAAACATAAGAAAAAAATGATGCTCAGGTGGACTGCAATTTTTAAATGCAACAGCCATTCTTATAAAGAACTCTGTGTTCTTTCTGACAGCACAATTTATTGTTTTACTGATGTTTGTGTGATCCTTGGAAAGAACCAACTTCATTATTTATCCATTAAAAAGTGCATTTCAGTAGAATTTCACAAAATTTATTATGTTCTTTCATACAAGTAAATTGATTGCTTGAGCTAGTAAGCTGGGAACTAATGATGCCACAAGAGAGTTACAGACCATCATGAAGAAGGTTAAAATGAGTGGATAGGGTGGGTGGTGAGATGATAATCAAATTGTGGCTAATATCCAGAGAGCTATCTAGCATTTCATTTGCTTCCCTTTTGAATTAGAGCCCTTAAAAATTATTTCAGGTGCTTAAGAGTTAGCACAGATTTAAGGGCACAGATTGTTCTTGCAGAGAATCCGAGTTTATTTCCCAATACCAAAGAGAGATAGCGCAAAATTTCTTATAACATCAGCTCCAGGTAATCTAATGCTTCTAGCCTCCACAGGTACCTGTTGTACCTATAATTACATGAACTTACCACATTCACATGCACACACCACACAGATGCATACATGCACAAATGTGTACACAAGTGGAATGACTAGGCAGTAGAATTTGCTGTAAATTTAAGGTCAGACTGGGGTGCATAGTGTTAGAAAATTCTGGGCTGCAGAATCTCTCTCTCTTTCTCTTTCTTTCTCTCTCTCTCTTTCACACACACACACACACACACACACAAGAGAAATGAGGTAGAGAAAAACATTTATATTTTTAATTGATTCAAACTTCCAAACATAGAAACAGACATTACAAAGCCCATCAGTTACCAAATAGGATAAATAAAGTGAAAAACAGGCTCATGCATTTTATCTTTAAATTGCTTAAAGCAAGACTATCTTTAAGGTTATTAAAAGTACCTAGAAACACACAATACACAGGCGAAGAAATAGCAGTAATCACTTATGTCTTAATTGAAACACAGAAGACGAGAACCTTATAGAAAACCACTTTTTTGTTGCCTTTTTGTTGTTGTTGTTGCCTGTTTAAAGACCTATTTTCATTGTGTGTCTGGATATGTCTTCATGTTTGTATAGGCACATGTGTGCAGGTCCCCTGCAGAAACCAGGAGATCTGAACCCTGGGATCTGGAGTTACAAATGGTGATAAATCACTCAGTGTAGGTGCTGAACCAAACTCTGGTCCTCTGTAAGAGCAGTGCACATTCTTGACCGCTGAGCCATCTCTCCAGTCCCCAGCAAAACATTTTAAAGAACTAAAATGAAAAATGAAAATTGTTATTCCAGAATTATATACCCCCAAATATTAATAATTTATGTGAATTCCACTTTCAGATATCTAAGTTGGAAGAATGTTGTCAATAAATCTACACTACATGAAATGAAACGAATGTCCTAAAGGCTGAAGCAAAAATAATTGCAAATCAGTATTCAAATTAACTGGAAAGAATAAACACCACTAGAAATAACAACAATAAAAAAGCATGATTCAGTATAAATATTCTATGCTTTGTCTTCGCTTGAAAGTTCTGTTCATTAGACTACATTCATACTCTACTTGTGATTTCCAGGCAGGTTTCTCTGTTTCTCTGTGTGGCCATGCTACCACAAATTGCAGTTTGCTCTGTCCACATCTTTTATCTTTTTCTGATATATCCCACTCCAAGTCCTATGCCATGTCGAGGTTTGTTAGCAGTAATGGCTATTTAACAAATCAAACAACACACTGTCTGTAACTTACTGTTTAATTTATGTCAAGCCCCTTTACTGAGTGCAACATGAGTGTTTATATTTCTTGGGTGACATAGCTTTTTGTCTAGAAATGATAAGAGACTTTCATTACATTATATTAAAAAGTTGTTGAAAAGTCTCAAAGATGTCCATCTCCAGATGGCCATATGTAATACTGGCTTTTGTAAAAAGTGTTGTCTTCTACCTTAACTAAGAGAAGGCTATTTTCTTACTCATATGGAGTCCCATTGGTGGGGAAGGCAAATTTCCACCCAGCCACTCCAGAAGCTGCTCCAGGGCAATCTGTGCTTTTATATTGCTAAAAGCTCCACTGGGTCACTTTTTTTGTTATAGACACCAATGAGAGGAAGAAAAAAATCATAAGTAAGTTTCATAGCAAATAATAAGAACATCAGAACTTCTAAGACGCTCTCGGCCAGCATTTCCAAAATTCAGCATCTCATACACACACTTCTTAAGCACTATCAGTGCTTTCTCAGTCGTAATTGCATCCGTACTTGCCAGCACTCACACCTGACATAAGCAGGTGGCTAATGAACCACAAGAACAGTGTCTGAAGCTGGGGAATCCCAAGAACTAGGAAATGGCAATAAGGGGAAGATTGTGCCAGGTCTCTAGCAAATGCTAAAAACAATAAAGGAAAAATCAATATGAACATACTGCATAACAGTACAAGTTCAGAGAAAGGGGACGCTTTCATTGGGGTGAAGATCAGCCAGAGTTTTGAAATTTGAGATTCAGGAGATCATTTTGAAATGTAAAGCAGCAAGTCCACAAGCCATGTTCAGCCTTCAAACCTCTCTTTATCTATGTTTTTCTTTAGATGCTGCCCTGTTGGTAACCTCAGAACTCTTCAGGGAAACTAAGGTCTTCAAGGGCTCCGTTTTAACCCCACTG
The DNA here is from genome assembly GCA_004026605.1 of Ondatra zibethicus. NCBI lineage: Eukaryota > Metazoa > Chordata > Mammalia > Rodentia > Cricetidae > Ondatra > Ondatra zibethicus. Next base: position 37,254 of record PVIU01016335.1, read on the forward strand.
ACTAATAAGTAACATGTATTCATTTCAGCGGAGACTACCCTTCTAAGAATTCCTAATGCTACTAGAAATCCTTCCATTTGGGGAGATAAAATTCTACTCTGTTGATGGGGCCATCTCTAAGTCTTCTAAGCTTTGATCCCCAAACGAAGTAGAATCCACCCATATTCTTCCCATAAAGGCCTTGCTCACTAGCTTGCCAGTGCTGAGTTGTATTTCTCAAGGTGGTCACCTAGTAATTTGCAATACCTTTGTGCAATTCTTGGTCGTATCTTCCTAATTGTTATGTTTCTCTATACTTACAATAGATTGTACTAGTCATTTCGGGCTGCTGTAACTAAAACAAAAAATAAAGACAAAAACCAAACTCTTCTCACAAGTCTTTTCTTTTTTGCAATTTAATATGTCTTAAAATGGAGAGAGAAACACAGTGAATTAACACTGAGTCAGTCCTTTTAAGTAAAAGTTACAGACAATTTGTAAGATAGACATGGACCACAAGACAAAGCTGAGTGAACAGAGCAAGCATGTAGTGGAGTTCAATATGTATAAGATCTATATTAAACAAATATAATTAGAATTCCATGATGGCTAAGTCAGACTCAAAGACACATCAGTTCACTCAAATGATTTGGAAGGATTAAGCAAACATGTAATAGGAAAATGTAAAGGAAAACATCATATTCTTCATCCACAAAACAGAAAATTCATTTAAATCAGTTAAACTAGCTTCATCCAAAGTTAACAAACATTTGAAAATTAACTGTTCAACGATTATTAAAAGTTGAAGGTTGAAAACAGTAAGGGAAGACTGCAGCAATCTCACTGCAGGACAGTAATGACAAACAGCAACTTGCCTCTAGTCTCAGAACAAAATTCTGGGCAGAATCCAGCGACAAAGCAAGAAGAATCACAAAGAACATAGACAAGTCAAGCATCAGAGTTGACTTAGTGAATGCTGTCCTAAGCTGGTTATGGCTTGTTTACCTTAATTTAAGATGAAATCACTGATGGAAGATGAATGATGAATGAGGGACACTGTGCAATGTTTGAAACTTCCCAGTAAGTCTCTACTGGGTTCCAAATTAAAAGTGGGTAAAAATGACTCAACATACAACACAGATGAAAGTAACACATTTAGTCCACAGCTGATTTAAGAACATGCCTGTAGGAAGTTAAGGCCTACTAGGCTGAGAGGGGCCAACCTAGAGTCTGCCTGGTGCTGTCAGAGACCCTGATCGTACCTAGCCAATGAGGGATGACCATGTGATGTTAATGGATCAGAATGCCTGGGTGCTGGAAGAGGATATAATTTTTCCCTGTTGTTAAATAAATGAGTCTGCTTTATCCCTTCTACCTGACTCCCAGCATCTGTGTTTGTTAAGATTGTGCCTTCTCATCCCTTCACCTGAGGAAGACATTAGGGCCCAGTAACACATGCCCGTATATACTACCATTAAACAGGAACATGAAGATCTGTTCCTTCTTTCTCTCTGTTCCTCTTTCCTTCTTCCTTGCTTGTTTCCTCCTCTTCCTCTTTCTCTCTTCTCCTATTTCATTACTCCTCCATCCCTTTCTCTCTCTCTCTCTCTCTCTCTCTCTCTCTCTCTCTTCACCCTCCCTTTCTTTTTATCCTTGTTCAGGAAACACATCTGAGAGCAGAATGTTTATACAACCTAGTAGTGTCGGAGTTCTTAAAGCTGTCATTATTAGAAGGAATCAATTTAAAATTCTCCGATTAGAATCAAGCTATGGAGTAATTAATTTCTCTTGGATAGATACAATCATTCCCCTCCTGGCCCCCATCAGGTGTAGTTCTACATCCCAGATTGACTGGGCTTCTGTAATCAATAACCATTACTTTGCTAAGCAGAGGAACAGAGATTGCCCAAGAACGGAAAGAGCATTGGAGTGTGGATGAGGTTTAAGGAGAAAAAAAAAAAAGCAATAAAACTTGTGCAAAATTCTCAAAGTTCTTTGGCTGCAATATTGGCTTATGACAAAACAAACATTCAGCAACTACTATGATAGGTTAGATATTCTAGAATAATTGCACCTTAAAAGTGTACACGCATGCCCGGAGCATGTTCCATGTGTCTAGGAAGAAGCATGGGCCTGCTCAGCACCATTGCAGACTGAGCAGGACACGGAGATCCACATGTGGTGCCAGGCAATTGGGCACTATCATGGTGAGCGAATGTATGGTGTGGTATGGGAAGGAAAGAGAAACAGAATGGTTCATACTCAGTGGGCAGAGGTGTATCTGAAGAGGTGAAAGTGTGAGGAGCGGGCTGAGGTGGGTGGCCCAGTTGCCACCCAGGGACATGGTGATGTCTGGGCCTGGGCTGCTGCCAGTGTCTATGATTCATGGCCCTGTTGCAGCCATGCTCTATGTTGATGTCCCTGGCTCCTGATAACATTGAAGGCTGAGAGGACAGGGCTGTACAGAGTTGATCCTGCCCCTCAGTAGTTGAAGCAATAGGGAGAACAGGGCCTATACTGCATCTGGGCAGCACAATAGAGCTAACCCGGTTCACTGGGGAATGGACAACCTGGCCTTAAGGGCATTAGAACAGGAGAATGGATCCTATCCCCCTCATCTACCATGTGGTAGCATGGGTGAGTGAAAGATGCCCTCCCTCACCCTGCCTTCTCACTCTCTGGTGTGGGTGGGGGAACTGACCCAACCCCTCACCAGCTGCAGCGTCTCTAGAGAACTGGCTCTGCACCTTGCCTGGGCAGCACAGTAAAGTTGACCCTGTAGACAGGGGGCCAGGGGTGGGTTTGGGGGTTTGAGGGTGGTGGTGAACTGGCCCTAAGGGCATGAGAGTGGAATAGCTGGTACCACCCCCTTCTGCAGTGTGGTGGTGACAGCAAGGGAAATAGGCCCTACCCCTCTCACTTCAGCCACCTGCAGCAGACAAAGGAGGAGACCATTCCCTTTACCAGCTGCAGCGGTATGGAAAGAGAGCCCTGTACTTCCTATGGGCTCTCTTTCCATAGAAACTTCCAGCTGCAGCACTCGCACTTGGGAGGGTGGGCCCTGCACCTCGCCTGGGCACCACAGTAGAACTGGCCGTGATAGTGTAGATGCTGGCGGAGAGACTCTGAAGGCATGAAAGCAGGAGAACCAGTCCCACATCTCGCTTATGGCTGCATAGGGGGAACCAGCCAGTGAAATGCCAGGGAGCTCACCCTGGTGCTGAGGGTGGTGGAGAACTGGTGGGTAGACCAACCCTGCAACTTCTCAGGCCCAAAACCAGGATTATGAGTTGGCCCACCCCAACATCCACCCCATCTATAGTCTCCTGGAGCATGTAAAGTGGCACATCTGGCAGATCCAAAACTGCAGGATCTTCACGACACAGGGCAACATCAGAAGAATATCCTATAGGAGCCCCAGTGAGGGTCCAGTATCAGTAGTGTAGCAGAAACAAGAGGCCTCAAACCAGACTAATGACTCTACAATGAAAACTAGCAAGTAAAAATATATGGACAAAAGATCATATTGTGTGACTCTCTGTGTCACACTACAGCTTACATAATGAAAATTTTATTTTCTTTATTTCTTTTTTAAAATTTTCTCTCAATTTTATTTTGACAGGGAGGGTACAAGGGCAGAGGGCAGGTACAAAGGGATGAGAAAAGAGATGGGATCAAGATACATGATATAAAATCACAAAGAATAAATAAAAAGAATGTTTAAAAATGTGTGATCATTAAGACAAAAATCATTAACTATTTTAACTTATGTAATGATAAGGTCTACTATTCTTACTCTATGTGGGCGCATTTATGCTTTGTGAGAAATGGGGACAGACACTTAGGTCAGTTTTCTGTCTATTCCAAAGCCTTGTAAGATTTTGAACTGCACCTCCACCATCAAATCAGGATCATCCTGAAAAGAATTCTGTCTTCTAACTGTGTCCTTTCCTCATGGTGAATGCTGTAACCATATCCATTTAAGCATGATGATGTTATGGCCACCTTTCACAAAGCAAAGAGGTGCTATTTTGTGTCCTGAATATAAAAAGAAGACCACCTTGCCAAATTGAATATTAAGTAAGGACTGATCTATCATATATCAGTGAGAATATCAGAAGTCTTACACGAAGGCAAACATACCACAAAAGACACGGTGGAAAGTGATTGAAAAGCCATGGGTCTCTCTGTTCAGGAAAGTGCATATAGGGCTCAAGATACCTGACATTTGGCACCCTGGGATGAATTAACTCTTGCAAATTATTCCACATTTAAAGGTAGGATAGTTTACTATCTTGCTAAAATTTATCCCTAACTGTAAATTGTGCAATTTCACTAAGTCTGTGGAATTTAGTTTACAGTTGAGAGAACTGAATAGAGTCAAAAAATTTAAAAATTTATGAAGCCTTTTTCGTGTGTGTGTGTGCACGCACACACACACACACACACACACACACACACACATGCCCTCAGAGTCTGGAAGAATGGGATCACCCTGATACTAGAGTGAGCAGTGTAACCTGGGTTCTGAGAACCAAGCATAGGTCCTGTGCAAAAGCAGTATGTGATCTGAATCATTGATACATCTCTCCTCCCTTTATGAATGAAGCCTTTTATGAAATATAAAAACAAAAGAAAACAAAACAAAAACCTATTGTAGGAATTATGTATATAGGAGTCTTGAAATTTTTTATTAGATTCTTATAATCAGAATATTTCAAAACTTTCTACAGTGACTTAAGACATGACAATACAGATATTAGTCTAAAGTATTTGTAACAGGTGATTTTATCTCTTAAAATAACTTGTGGAGGCATTTTTATAGCTGATATTGACTGTCAACTTGACACACCAGGGAAGAGGGAACCTCAATTGAGGAATTCCTCCATCAAGCCAGCATGTGAACATGCCTGTGGGGCATTTACTTGATTGCTGATTGACTTCGATCAGTGCCATCCCTGAGCATGCCTGTCTGGAATATCTAAGAAAGGTGGAAAGGTAGGACTTTGAGCCTGGGAGTGGGTGAGTAAACAGTACTCTTCCATGGCCCATGGCAGGGCACAATAGGTGCGGGTCCATTCTATCTTGACTAAAGGTCAGAGTTGGAACCTACTTCTGTTTCTTTCAGGTTATTGTAAGCAGGTGTGGCTAATATTCAGACCTAGTATTTCAGGTATTAAGAAGTAGATCCGTTTCTACCTCAAACAAAAGTCCAAGGTTCCAACTAGTTTCTACTCCCTTAGGGAGATAACTATGGATTCCACCCAGGGAGTGGTTTGTCTACAGAATGTTTTAGTCTAGGATGTCAGGGTTACTTATCTTGTTCTAGCAACAAAATGTTTAAGCATATAGCCAGTAATCCTTCAACTCCTCTGTTTATTCTTTTATCATGTGAATGCAGGTTTTTTTGTTTTGTTTTTTTATCTTACTCCTACCTTTTGGGGTCAGGGTAATTAAGCAAATGGAAATTCAATGCAGGCAACTTTTCAGTTTTCACTGGAACTCCCTCCCAGTACTATCCTATGTTTCTTATTTCTCCTATATCTATGTTTCTTGTGCCTATAATTCTAATCCTCACACTCCTACCCTGGAACGTACGAACCTGCTGCAGCTAGGAGATAGACACAAGTCACCTTGAAAAGTGGCTTATGACACTTCTTCTGTTCCTGCACCCAGGTTCTTCCCTTGAGTTCATTCTTTGTATTTTCTTGATGATGGACTGTAACCTGCAAAAGTTCAATAAAACTTCTCCTTCCCTTCTAATCAGTAATTTATCACAAAACAACAACAACAACAACAAGTAGAACAGTTATAGATTTAAATAGTGTGATAACATCACACTGTTGATAATGACAATTTTAAACTAAACATGAAACTGTATGGGAAAGGCTGTTTATCTCACAGTGATTTAAAGTGTACACATATTCTAAAAAAGATGTTCCCATGAATATTCAACCAGTTGGATAAGACATAAAACATTCTTGAAAATAATATTATAGGAATAAACCAGCATAGAACAATGTGTTCATATCATAAATCTAATTCTATGTGTGAACACAGGAAAAATGTTATTTAAAATAAACTGAAGTCAAAGTGGTTATTCCTTCATATTGAAATTATTTCCCTTGTTGTATTTTTGGAATGTAATTTTTTTCTTGTATTGGAATGAATGTTTCCAAAATAAAAAAATAAGTTTATTTGACAAAGTAATGCAAAACTGTATTCTAAGAGAAAGTTTCTTTGGTAGTATTTGTGTTCAATGCAATGTCCCATTGTTATAAAAGCTATTGATAGGGTGACAAAATTGCTAATATTGTTTCTATTATGAGTGTTATAATAGAGTTAATGATCTTGCTTTTGTTGGATGTACATGTTCTTAGGTAATCTGTAATCAAGATTTACCTTTCATCTTAATGGGACTATCTACCAAATGACAATATTGCATGCATGGCATCATATCACTAAGACTTCAAGCCTTTATGATGTCACCAGTAAGTTGTACTTGTTCTGAAACACAGCTCAGTGTTAAAGACATTGCCTAAGTGAAATAAGTCAGTCACAGAAGGAATGTTATGTGCTATGTGGAGCAAAGCCAGGCAGACAGGCAGTAGAGGAGCTGGCAGATCTAGGGGAGGAAGACGAAGATATGCCCTTTGAAGGAACTGGCTGTAAACTTTGTAAAATGGAGAATTCCACAGAATGGAGCACAAGTAGGTCCCCAATGCTAGAAATTCGTTATGTGGAAAATGTTTTAATGGGTATTAGGCCACAATTATATTTTTAAAGAAACCAACAAGATTGAGAGAATATGAGTAGGTTTTGACAAACAGCAGGTTGCCTTACACTATTTCACCATTCCTGTTTAGATAGCCACATTCAAACCCTAGATAATAAAGCTGTGCATTTCATAATATGAGAAAAGTACAGTCTGGTGCCGTGAGCTCCACAGGAAGTGAGTATGGATGAAAGGACTACTGTGCTTAAGATTTTAAAATAGTAGAAATTCCACACTACACAGATGTAATTCAGATGCCTGTCTTTTATACTCGTGTAAAAAGCTCAAAAGCTACTGTGTTGTGATTGGTTTTTGGTTTCTTCTGTTGCTGTCATTGAAATACTAAACACAAAACCTAAGATTAAATGATGACAAACTCTAATATTTTCAGTGAGGTGTTTCGCATAGGTATATATTTCATATTTTTCCTATCACAATATTGTATAAGATCAACTTAAGTGGAGAGAAACTCAAAACAATTCCATTAAAATAAGGAACATGACAAGTGTTCTACTTTCTATACCTATTCACTATAGTACTTAAAGTTTGATATGCCTTCCAGTTCCACTCAACCCTAATAATAAAAAGAATTCAGGCACAAAATTTAGCTCTCTGGATAAGAAATAGAAACAAAACAGGCTTGTATTTGCTATTAAGACCTTTTAAACTACATTAAATTTACATAGTTCTTGAAACATTAATGATAACTTTTATAAATATTTACATACTTGTAAATATGTATATTTACATATTTATAATCTAGATATTTCAGAATCATTCAGAATGTCATTGAGCATATATTTGAATAACAGAAAAATCAAAGTATACGGTACAAACAAAATCTTCTGAAGGAAGCTGTGTCTGCCAACAGACGAGCTAATTAGAACTTCAGTGCCGTGGAGAGATTGGAATGTTGCAAGTCCAGAGGCTAACTACTGCATCTTGGGTTAGTTCTAGCCCTCCAGAACAACTGTTCCTTGCCCACCTCTGTGTCAAAATTAACATCCTGTGACTAATAAAATAAAAATGTTTTGAAATCCATTAATTTAACACACCACTTGTTTCCACCAACCCCAAAGCTCAGATAGCATTTTGGGCCAAGAATAGTCCCCCCCACACACACACACACCAGGTACAGTGCTGTACCTGACCTTTTGATGTACCCACCAATATATTTTAAACTTGCCTTAACTTACAACTTTCTTTGTTCTGTAAAACTATAGAAACTTCAAGAAACTGCTTCCATGTGAGAACGTGGAATTTGGGGTAACCTGAGTCTGTGTTCCTAAGCCATGGTCACTCAAAAC
>PVIU01016336.1:0-45307 GCA_004026605.1 Ondatra zibethicus
TGCAACTCAAAGACCTAGAAAAATGGCAGAACAATCTGCTCCCGTCCCGTCAGTTTGGCTTCATTGTACTGACCACCTCAGCTGGCATCATGGACCATGAAGAGGCAAGACGAAAACACACAGGAGGGAAAATCCTGGGATTCTTTTTCTAGAGATGTAAAACATAAATAAAAAGCCTTTATGGACTGTGAAAAAAAAAAATAAAAAAAAAAAATAAAAAAAAAAAAATAAAATCAGATACTCAAGACACAAAGAAACCTAGAATTCATCCATTTTACTGTTTTCAATTTGGAGGATTTCTATCTCCTAATTTTATGTATTTATTAGTTTAGCATGTGTACATACACACACATGCACCCACGCATGTGCACCTGTGGAGGCCAGAGAAGTCATCAGAGCAGTAGGAGCTGTAGCTACTAGCATTGGTGAGCCCTTCCCTCGGCAGCTGGTGTTGAGATCTGAACTCCAATCCACATGGGTGAATGGCAAACTCTTTTAACTGATGAACCACTTCTCCAGAACTGCAGACTTCAGAAAGCAGCTATTTGACATAAGCACTGCTATTTGTGTGGTCCCAACAGAGCAGGCCACTCTTACTGGTTAATGATGGGAATTCCTAACAGCCCAAGTCCCTGAGACACTTGTCTAGCAAAGCTGACTTGCTGAGATACACAGACAGCACAGCAAACTGAAACAAAGATAAACCCTTTCTGCCCCATGTGGCTTTTGTCAGTCTTATCACAGCAACAGGAGACAAATCTAATACAGCAAGGGCGCTCCTGCCACAGGAACACAATGTTGCAGAATACTAAAGGAATTTTAGGGCAATCACATTCCTCTGTAGGGCAACACTATGGTGGACACATTTGTTCAGACCCATACACCACACAATGTGCAACAGCAAAAGTGAACCCTGAAGAAAGCTAGGGATTCTGGGTGAGAATGACATACTACTACGTTAGTTATTTATCTCATCCCATTTGTGTGTGAGTTCTTTTTTTTGGGGGGGGGGGTTGAGGGTTTTTTTTTTTGTTTGTTTTTTTGAGACAGGGTTTCTCTGTGTAGCTTTGGAGCCTGTCCTGGAACTCACTCTGTAGAGCAGGCTGGTCTCAAACTCACAGAGATCCACCTGCCTCTGCCTCCTGAGAGCTGGGATTAAAGGTATGTGCCATTATGCCTGGAGTATCATCTCACTTGCAACAAAACATCTGGCCAAAGCAACTTAGGTAGTGTTTACTGTGACTCCCAGGTCCAGGGGATATAGTCCACAATGGCAGGAAAAGTCCAGTGTGACAGGAGAAGGAGGCAGCCGATCACACTGCCTGCAGTTAGGAGGCAGACAGCAAGGATGTGCACAGTTCACTTTCTCCTCTCCACTCAGTGTGTATGTTTGTGTGGGGGACGCTGCCCGTGAAATGGCACCACTCACATTTAGGATATGTCTTTTCATGGCAATTAACCTACTCTAGAATCCTTCGCAAGAATGGTGTTGTGTAAGCAAGCACTCTGAGATCTCTGAGCAAATCTCTCATGTTGCAGGGAAATTCCTTATGACAGAGATGCTGTAAAGGAGGTGAAACAGTCCATCTTGCAGGGATGTTTAATGTTTAATGCCCTAGGAAGTGAAGATTCTGGGAGAACCTGGAAGACTGGATTCACTCAGTCTCCCCCTCCCCAGCATACAGAAGCTGCAAGGACAGCAGAGAGCCACTTCCAGAGCAGCTGTATGCCAACGCAACGATGGGCACAGCTGTGTCCTAGAAGACATCCAGAGCATCTGAGCTGCCCAGAAGAAACAGAAACTAGCTAGGCCACTGAAAAGAAGCGGCGACCAGTGAGGCACCTGGAGGAGGCTCAGCCCGAGCTGCCTGAGATAGCCGACACTGCTGAGCTGCCTGCAGGTTGTGCTGTGTGGTCCAGGTTTCCAACCTTCATGAGATGTCATCTGTTTGGAATGAATTTTTGGTATGCGGCAATCACTGAGTAATTTCTGCTCCTGTAAATAAAATCTCTCGGCCAATAAAACTCACTGGTTCACCAAGCTGAACTCTGGTGGCATCCTTACTTTGGTTTGTCTTTTGCCCCCTACCTGGGGTAAAGAGACAACTGTTCACATCTCCCCAGGAAGAGTGTCACATAACTCATGATTACAGCTTTGTTTCCATGGTGATTTTAAAGCCTGCAAGTTGATGAAAGTTGCATGTGCCAACATAGGTTTATGAATTGTAACGCATGGGGAGAACTGGCAATCTCAGTATTTAATTGTTTTCTGTGAATCTAAAACTGCTATAAAATATCCTAGAAAAATATTTTTAAAAACTATGAAATAAGATGGGGAAGAGTCAGGAATGTAGCTCAATGGTAGTGCATGTCTGTCATTTGTGAAACCCTGGGTTTGGTCATCAGCCACACATACAGACAAAGAGATACAGATACAAATACACACACACACTCCAGTATATGACTCTTACTAGCCATGGATGAGACGTATTTTATATGTCCAATATTTTATTATTTTAAAATGACATTTATTAAAATATGTTAAATATATTCTTTTAAAATCTAAACAACAACAACAACAAAAACCCTAAGGGTTTCTAACATTACAAGAAAAAAAGAAAAAACTCCTCTGAAGGATGGCAGGATAATAACTCTCTACCTAAACTAGCAGTTAAGGAAAAGGAGTTAGTCAGATGTGGTGGTATAGCCTGTAGCCCCAAATACTCAGGAGGCTGAGGCAGGAAGATGGAGATTTGGAGCAGGCTGAACTATACAATGAGTTCCAAAACAACCTGGGCTGTGTATCAAGACCTGTCTCAAATACCAAAGATCAAAATGAAAATTAAAATTACAAGAATGATGAGTACCTTTCTTCTATAAAAATTTCCTACAAGGGTAAATATACAGCACTAGTTAGTAAGGAAACTCAGATACTTCCAACTAGGACATGTGGGAAAAATAGGATAGGACTAGAAAATGGCCACTTTGCACCTTCATGAAGGAAATGACTCAGCTAAAGCTTGGTCACTAAACAGAACCTTAACAGAAATGCTGGCAGGGGGTTGAGAGCTAAATGACCTAAGTCGCTGATTTTCCTGGGACAAGAGGAGGGCAACAACCCCAATCTCTAAACTACTGCAGTCCCTGAAGTCGTGAGTTGTACTCAGATTGAATGGAAGATGACGACCCAGTTTTCGGGGCTCCTGATGGGCAGAGCAGGGTGAAGCACACAGAACCATCACCATGAGGAAGTAAAAAAAGGCTAAATGTACACAGAATCGAGGGGGCAGGAAGATGAACAAAGTATGTGATATCAACAGAAGTGGAGGGGTCAGTTTAGAATGAGGACTATCTAGAGAGCAAATTCAGAAGCTTCCAGAGACAGTGGGAACTGTTCCAGAGGAGGAATCAGAACCCATGACAATGTCTAGACGAGGTGTAGTATCCACATCCAATTTCAAACAAATCTATTACAAAAAGTGACTTGCAAAGCAAGCACCATAAGCTAAGAATAGAGGGTTTAGAACTATGAAGGATTATTAATTTCCCAAGGCAACTCTATCTTTGTGATTATGAACAAATATTTAGTTTTAGAGGTTCATAATAAAATATATTTAGATAAAATGACATTAGGGTCTAGAATTTGCTTCAGAATATTGTGACAAAAAGGCGCAGAAGCATCAACAGTGGATGTGAATTATGGATAAGTGTCATTAAAATATGTCTGGGGCAGTGGTGGTGTACTTGGGAGGCAAAGGCAGGTGGATACCTGAGTTTGAGGTCAGCCTAAGGACAAGTTCCAGGACAGCCAGGGCTACAGAGAGAGACCCTGTCTCAAAAAATAAAAACCAAACAACGACATCAAAAACAAAAACTCAAATCAAACCATGGTCCCAATTAGAGCCTTAGAAAGGAGCTGAAATAAAATGACAGTACTGCAAGACGCTGGAGTGCTCAACACTGACACAACGTGTTTCATTGAGAGACTAAGAGAATCTTAACAGTTTTCCAGAACTCTTGACTTGCCTGGGAACACACCTAAGTCATGACACTTGTAGGGTGGCACCTCACTGCACAGGTGACATTTTAGAAATACCTCCAACACTCTTGAAAAAGAAAGTAAAACATGAAAAGTCTTGAATTATTTTGTGGAAGCATTTAAAAACTGACCGAAATATGATCAAATATTTAAGATACTGACAGGGACAGGTGGCTATCTCCTGAACTAAAGACTAGCAAGCACAGCTCAAGGAAAACCTTCCATTTCCTCTGCCCTGCCTTGGGACCTTTGAGAAAGAACTCTCTGCACTGGGCAGATGTGCAGAGGACAGCTGACAAATCTTAGAACCCAAGTTCTAGGATCCTGCTCTGCCAGGACCCTGAACAAATAAATCCCTTGGCCTTTCTGGGCACTCCGCCTTTGCTGCTCCACAGGAGCTGAGCACACGGCTTTATTCCCGTGTGAGGCAGCGAGGGCAAGTGCACTGAGTTCTGAGGGAGCACTGTGGCCTGAGGGACAGTTGCCCTTGTATCTTCCTCCTTTTCCTCTCCTTCCCCACCCCACTGTCACTATGATCAGTCACTTGACATCTGGAGCTTCATGTATATATCAAAATAATTTAAGACTTTGGCATTTCTTGGGAACTGATAGTTCGAGAAGTGAACTGGTCAATCTTTTTGTCTCCTCGGTTTCCTGGCTTGAGTTTCAGTTATTGCCATTACTATTCTGCACTGAGAAGCCTGGGAGAAGAGGACCTAAGAATGTGGTCGGACACAGTCTGTCACTTGCTAACTTTGATAAACGGCACGTGAGACAGGACAGATTGTGCTGTTCATCTGTGGTAGCCTCCCCTGCACTGGCAGCTGTCCTCTGCAAAGACAAGAGGTGATGACGTCATTCTCTGCACTTATGTCCCTTCAACAGAGCTCCTTCTCTCCATTTTGTTAAAAACAAACAAACAAAAACAAAACTGTGGACAGCAGCAGGAGGAAGGAAGCAAACAGGTGGAGGTGGGACCACAGCAGGGCAGTACTTCGCTGAACAATCTGTCTGTTCACCAGGCACATCCAGGGAGTGGCTTGGGGTGGAGGCTCTGGCTTTGAAAGAACTTCATGGTTCTTGGCTTAGACCATCTCCCTTGGCAAAAGCATAGGACTATTATGCCACATCATCAGTGTTTAGCACTGCAAAGATACTCAGGAGCAAGAGCTGGCATTGTGACTTGAAAACAGGAGGTGTTAAGATGAATTTGGTGGGGCATGTACTTTCTGGAAGGGGCTGTTTAAACTCTCTCTCTCTCTCTCTCTCTCTCTCTCACACACACACACACACACACAAACACACACACACACACACACACACACACACACACACACACACACACACACACACACACACACACGCTTCTGATAACCAGTTACATGATTCTCTGCTTGGAAAACAGTCACAAAATGAAGGTGACTTTTGGAACTAGTGGTTATAATCTTAAACAAATGTTAATATGGTCAAAGCAAGTTGAACTGCAATTTTTGTTTTTAATTTTCAGATAGTTTGAAAAGTTATCTTCTTGAGGGCATATTTTGCTCACCCTGCCTGGTTTGGCTAAGTAAGACAGATAAATGGAAGATGCACCATTACACTGGTCAGTGGATGCTGCTGGCACCAGTACAAGCCACAGGATGCTATCAGTTCTGATGTCCAAGAGCAAAGGGGACAAGGCAGAAGTCCATGGCAGACTACCTCAGAAACAGAGGTCCCTTTCTTACTCACTGGCAGTGTGGCACCTTCTAGGCTTCGGCTGGCTCATCTGATGCCTGAGGACGTTGCCTGTAGGTACGTGTTGTGCTGCCCTGTCAAGGACAAGCTCCCTCTCCTTGCTAACTTTGTCTCTGGTCTTGATCACTCTCCCCCTTTACAACCTTCCACCAAGATGGTCCCTCATCTTGCCCTTCTAGTGAGACAATAACGGCAGCATTAGCCTCTGTGCACGCATAAACACACCCACTGCCACACAGGCACAAGGAGATGGCGGCAAATGGCTGTATCATTGACAACTGATTAGACCCTTTGTAAGCACAGAGATAAAACCCTAAAGCAGGTCCCCTGCTCCTGCACCTGTGGATGGTGTTGATTTCCAGATCCTGCCTCACTAGTCAGAATTGGAGGATCCACCTTTTATACCAGAGAACTTTCTTCCTTGCCGTGGGAGAAACACGTCACACACCAATTGATGCTAGGCTTGTCAGAGCCCAGCCAGCAAGAACTGGGGTTTCTCTGGTATTAGTAGGTACCCACCCCAAGTACATGGACTGACAACTTGGGAGAAAGAACATCACACTATGGATTCTGAGAGTTTCATGCCTGGAACAAAGTTTGCAGGATACCATCTAGAGACAGCTAGTTCACTGGTCCCTGGCATGGCACCTGTCAAGAAATATTTGAAATTTAATTTATTATTAATAGTGTGTACCACAGTGTGTATGTGAACCTAAGAGGAAAACTTCCAGTAGCTGGTTGTTTCCTTCCAGCATGAATTCTGGAGACTGAACTCAGGTTCCAAATGTGTACAGAAAGCACCTCTACCTGCTAAGCAATCCCACTGGCCCCCAAAATATTTCTAAATGAACAGGAATCTCATGGTCTACTCTTTAAGCACCAATGGGGGTATTTATAATGTTAGGGGGATTTCCTATTAAGGAAATAACTTGTTTATTAAAACCAAATGTATTTTGTTGATGGTTGTAGTCCATGGACCAGAGTCCTGACAGCTGAGGACCACACATCGGACTGTGTCTTATCTGGGTGTCGGAACTCAGTCACAGCAGTCAGCAGGCTGGTTACTTCAATGATGTTGCCTTACTTCACCCCACTTATATGGGAAGCCCAATACCTTGTACCTTAAGAGGGTCTCAGAGCATCTTTTTCACACAAGGAAAAACAGTAAATAAAAAATAGAAAACAATGCACATATACCAAATTTCTATGCATCAAAGAGAAAGGGATTCGCTCAGCAAAGGATACTGCAGGCCCGAGGCTACAGCACTGGTGCGGTAACATCCCAGGCGCTGCCCACTCTCAGAGCAGTGCCAGGCGAACTGCTTGTCCTGTCCTGTGCTCAGCACCCACTCCAGCTCCAGAACAAACAGGACCATCGTCACTCTGCTCTGATGTGCTGCAAAAAATCAAAAGATGAGAAAATGACTGATAAGGAAAGTATCCTGAAGGAAATGGGAAAATGCAGCCCACTGTTAGATCCTCTTTCCCATCCCAGAAGAGGCTAAAGGACAAAGCCACCAGGGACAGGACAAAACAACAGCTTTCCTCGGACACTTGTTGTTTTGTTTTTCTTTCCTTTTTTAAAATGATCTATCTCTTCACATCCTTGCTTGTGTCCATCCAAGAATTACTTTCTCAGAGAGCTCCCTACCCCAAAGCTTGGCCAAGCATACTAGGGCTACTGGATCAGTGTGACCACAAGACACATTAGGAAAGACATTTGCAGCACAGTCACTGGTCAGTTTATGTGCACTTCCCCCAAAGGAAAGGTATATTTTTTTTGTTGGTGGTGAAATATGATTTTTAAACTCATAACAAAATTTCTGACAGTTTCCTGTTAGAACCCAAAAGCTTGGAGAATAATTACAAAAAAGGGATGGTAGCCATTTGAAGGAGAATGGCCCCCAATAGTTTCATATATTTGAATGCTTGCCCTTCAGTTGGTAGAAATGTTTGGAAAGGATTCAGAGGTGTGGCCTTGTTGGAGGAGGTATGTCACTGGGGATAGGTTTTGACGTTTCCAAAGACTCAGGTCATTCCCAGTGTGGAATCTCTCTTTTTCCTGCTTGTGGATCAGTAGGTGATCTCTCAGGCTGTTATTGCCTCCTTGTCTCTGCTTTGCCACCAGAGACTTTCCCTCTCAAACTATATGCCCAAATAAATGCTTTCTTTTATAAGTTGACTTGGTCATAGTGTTTCACCAGAGCAACAGAAAAAAGTAACTACAATAAGAATGAAATACCTGTTTTGCAGAACTCTATACATGAAAGGGAGAAAATTCCCATGGTTACTTTATACAACAGCAACCCTATTAGAAGAATTTTTGCATCACGCAACTATGAGAAGAGACTGCTCATACCTTCTAGCCATCTCTCTGTTGCTCACCTAGGCAAACAGGTGCAGTGAAGCTGAGTGGTTTGGCTAAGGTCTCATGGTTCTCAGTTACTTAATAAGCTCAGGCAGGAAGAGTGAGTTCTGCTTTCTTGCTATGTGATGCCAGGCAATAGAACACAGGTAAAAGAATGAACAAAGACACACTCTGCAGCCTGGCTAGTGGTTTGGTGGGCCGGGAGTATACTCTTGAGTATAGTGAGGTGTAGATTTTCCACCTTGATTACCAAGCAGCGTCAGACAGTGTGGGTGGCTGTCTGCAGCCCACTGCAGCAAAACCATCTGCCAACTTCAGGGTGTTTAACACATTCATTTAGTCACTGCGGAGACTGAGAGTGGAGTGTCTGAATCTCTCTCTCTCTCTTTCTCTATCTCTCTCTCTCTCTCTGTCTTCACACACACACACACACACACACACACACACACACACACACACACACACACACACACACACACACACACCAACCACACCAGCAAAGTAAACCTTAATTTCTATGGCAAAGTCAGTTCTCTTAGTGTCTGGCTGAAGGTGGAAAAACAAACAAAATCTCAAAAACTCAAAACACACAGTCTAAGGAGAAAGACCTCTTTTACTCGGAAGAAAACCCTTTGAAGGCAGATACTTATCTCTACACTTCAGAAGCTCATAGGAAAATCTGGGCTTGACACCTGGCTTTGTGAAGAGGACCCGGGCAGAGAAGGATCCTAGTCTTAGCAGGGGAGCAAGCTTTCTCACCATCATGCCATCAGGGTCTGCAGGCTGAAGTGCTTTTCTCTTCCGTGGTTTTGGAGCTGTAATCATGATTTCACCAAATGCTTTTCCTGGGCTGGCTTTTCCCACCCTGGTGGTGGTGGTGGGGGGGGGGGTAGAAAAGAGCCCTGTACAGGCCAGGACAGCTGTCTACTACTGCACTACATCCCAGCCCTTCCCTTCACTGACATATACGGTAGGGTTTTTCTCCTTTGGCTTGTTGATATGAGGGACGATGTTGATTCTTAGTTGAACAGCTCTGCATAGTGGTAATAACTCTCGCTGGGTCATGCTGCAAAATTCATTTAAGTATCGGTGCATTTGGACTATTCTTTACACTTGTCCTTTCTTATAATATAGAAAGGAAGTAATGTCTTTGGTATTGGTATCAGCTAGCAATGGTTGATTTTTAAAAATTAATTTATTGAGACAAAACTCACTACACTTCTGACCTTTTTAGAGAGCAGCAATTCCTTGGCTGATAGCATATTCATGTTATATGATCATCACCACCACCTACTTCCGGAGTATTTGCCTCAACCCCAAACAATTCAATTCTCCTTTTCCCTGACTTGGGTCAATATACTTTCTGTCTCTATTGAGTCTCCCTCCTATTCTTGACACTTCACATAAATGTAGTCATATGATGTAGCCTTTTGTGTCTGACTTCTTCCACTAAGCATGTTTTTAAGTTCACATGTTACAGCATGTATTATCACCATTCCATTCTGTTAGACAAACAGACAGAAAGACAGACAGACAGACAGATGGACAGACACACACACACACATGCACACACACAAGCTTCCATTCATTTACTAATAAGAGTCAGGATTATTTCCCTCTCTTGGCTATTATAGTATTTCTAAAAATCTGTTTACACATCCTGTGTCAATACATTTTTTCAGTTCTAGTTATACAGGGGTGAATAAAAATGCTGTGCCACAAGATAACTATTTTAACTCTGAAAAATTGATGGAACATTTTTCAAAGAAGCTATGTCACGTCATGTTCCCATCAGCAACTCTAGTCTATCCACATTACTTTCAAAGCTGTCTTATTTGATTTTTGTTTTATTTGAGATAGGTTCTCTTTCTACAGCTCAGACAGACCTTGAACTCACAATTCTCCTGCCTTAGGTATGTGTCATCAAGCTTGGAGTAATTTTTCCAAAGGAATTCATATTTACTGACACAGTCAACTATGCTTCAGACATTTAAACAGGCAATTCATACATAAAATCTCTCTAAAATTTTTTTTATAGAAAATGACATATAATTTACCATTTTAATCACTTTCAGACATACATTCTGTAGAACTATAAAACATTCACATTAACATATGATAGTCATCACCTCTCTAGAACTTTCACATCTTTTCAAACATAAACCCTGAGCCTATTAAAAACTAGTTTACAACTTCCCTTTCTCCCTGCTCATCGCAACTACCATTTCATCTCCATCTCTACAGCTTTGACTGTAGTAAGTACCACACATACATGGACTTCTTCAAAATATGTTTATTTGGGACGGGCATTCGCTATGCTGGAGTATGCGGGCATTCTTTCCTTCTGAAGGTTCTGTGATATGCCTTCAGATATATATATTTCACTTATCAGTCCACTCAATTCCTGATGCACACCACTGGCTTTCACCTTGGGTGTACTGTGACCATACTGCCATGAAAATGGGTGCACAACTATTTGTCCAAGTTTTACTTCCCTTATTTGGGGAACATAGCACTGAGTTTTTGTGGTTTCATTTGTTGAGACAGGATCTTTCTATCTAGCTGTGACTGTCCTGGAACTTTCTAAGTAGATCAGGTTGGCCCTGAATTCAGAGATCCACTTGCCCCTGCCTCCCAAGTGCTGGGATTAAAGGTGTGCACTACCACCAATCAGTTGCCACTTAGTTTTTAATGTGAATCCAACACTAGATTTCTGAGACAAACATCACCTGACCATATAGTATTCTTTTGTACATATTTCTGCATATAGTGAAATTCAGGGTTGTAGCATCTGTTTGTATAGAGAATGGCATCCTCATTTTCTCATATTGATTTGTAGAACATTAGTATCAGGAAATACTGATTTCCTACAAAAGATTGGGAAGTCTTTCATTCCTCAGTTTCCAAAAGAGTCCCTGTAGTTTCACATATTTTCTTCCTTAATGTTTCATAAAATAAAATCAGCAAAACCATCTGGAGTTTAAAGGGAATGGAGGAAGGAAGCTTTTGCTCTTTACCTGCTCGCTCTCTCTTGCTAGCAAGTCCATTACTGCTACTAGCGGGTACTTCTTCAGGACCCTGCCACAGACTGAAGACTGCTGAGACATCAAGCATCATGGACTGAACAACCCACTGAATTCTTGGACCTTTCATTTGTACAACCACTACTGGCAAGCTGGACCACAGCCTGTAAGTCATTCTAATAAATCCCCTTTCTCTACATATGTATATATTTTTCTCCCTTTTTTCCCCCAATGGCATAAACCTTGCTTCTTTTATGATGCCAGTGTTTGAGCTGTCTATATATAGAGACTCATTCTCTCAGTGCTGGTCCTCCAGAGCAGTTGTTCTCAACCTGTGGGTCATGACCCCTTTGGAGGGTGAATGACCATTTCACAGGGGTCATCTAAGACCATCAGAAAACACAGATATTTACATTACAATTCAAAACAGTAAGAAAATTAGTTATGAAGTACCAACAAAAGTAATTTTATGGTTGGGGTCACCGCATGAAGAACTGTATTAAAGGGTCACAGCATTAGAAAGGTTGAGAACCCCTGCTGTAGAGAACCCTCACTAATATAAGTTTTCTTTAAGGGAAGGTTTTAAACGAAAAAGTCAACTTCTTCTTACACATACAGAGCTATTAGGACCATCTATTTCTTCTTGAGTGATCTGCAGTTTGTGACTTTCAAAGATCTGTTGACTTTATTTGTTCTTTATACCAACACATGCCAATATAGTATTCACACACGGAGCCTCTGGATGAGTGTCACACACGGAGCATTCACACACGGAGCCTCTGGATGAAGTGTCAGGTCACGGCGCTCAAGGCATTTGTTGCCACCCTGAGCACACGGAGCCTTTCCTGACACTGACAGTTTCCAGTGTTTCCCCTTTGCTAGTCTAGCTAGAAGTTTATCACCCAGGAAACAGCCTTTGCTGGCTTCTCTGTTCTAACTGCTTTATATCTCATGAACTGCTGTACTAATCTATCTTCCCTCCCCTCCGGGTAGCTTAGGTTTCTTTGCTCCTTTCCTTCCCCCTTCCCGTGAAGTAAAGCAAGGTCACTGATTGTTCGAGCTGTCAGTCTCCCTTAGAGGCTGCTGCAGATGCATCCTATAAACACTGCTATCCTTGTTTTCATTTTTATTCAGTTCAGAATGCTTTGTGGTTTTTCCTTTAACCCATGGATTATTCAGAATTGTATTATTTACCTTCCAAATATTTTAGGATTTCCCAAGGATCTATATTCGTCATCAAATTTAACTTTAATTTCATTCTTAGACTATGTCTAAATCCTTCAAAACTTATCAAGACTTGCTTTATGGTTTTAATCCTAGCAGAAGTTCTGTGTGCAGTTTGAAATCAGGCATTTTCCATTCCAGTTGAACGGAATTTCTACAGGTGACCACTGGGAAAGGCACTGAACCTTCTGCATGCCTGTTCTATCAGTCACCGGGAAGAGAATGTTAATTTCTGACTACAACTGTGTATGTGGCCATTTGTCCCTAAAGTTTCATTGTTACCCTTATTTCAAAGCTATGTTAGTAGCATACAAAAAGTTGCTCATTATGGCCTTCTGCTGGACTCGCTCTTTATTTTTGATCTGAAATCTGCTTTAATATTTATAAAGTTACCTGAGCTTCATTTTGGTTAGTGTTCTTGTGGTATGACTTCTACCCTTCTACCATCAACTTGCTTCTCAAATGACTGACAGTGCCTTATGTACAGGTTATATTTAAATCTCAAATCCTCACTCAAGAGACTTAATTAAAAGTGGCTGACTTTTAGTCACTAGTTTTATCTTATTTATATTTAATGTATTATTGATATTTTAGGTTTAAACCTATCTCCTTCCTATTCTCTTTTTTCCATTTTCTTTCTCCATTTTTCTCTTGCTTTGGCCTTTTTTTATGCACTGAAATAATTTTATAATTCTATTTTATTTCATTGGTTAATAGCTGTCTGTCATAGTAACAGTTGTTGATGGGAAAGAGTATGTATCTCTAATTCACCAGTTTTCATGTTTAGCATAACAACTTCACAACAGCATATTCCTATTTTTCTACTTCCTACTTTTATAAATGTCATCACACATGTTAATTTCATATCTGACACCGATTCTATGTTGTTAGTAAATATCCTTTAAAGAGACTGCACTGCAGTGAGCATTTTGTTGCTCTCAGTCTTGGAGTAGATGCATATTTCCCACTGACATTATTTTCTTCCTGAAGATTTTCTGTTGACATTTCCTCTAGTGGAGGTTTATACGAAACTAATTCTTTGGGTTCTTTATGACTGAAAAAGTTTTAATATAATTTTACTTTTTGAAAGATACCTTCTCAGAGTATAGAATTCTATTTTTAACAATTCCTTCATACTTTAAACATACTGCTCTACTGATATCAAATCTACCACTAGCTTAATAATTTATGGTCTAATCTACTTCCCCACTGGATTTTAGAATTTCAATGGTATTTTTCATGTTTTTAAATATTTGACTTTTTAAAAATATGACTTTTAGCCAGGCGTGCTAGTGCATGCCTTTAATCCCAGGACTTGGGAAGCAGAGGCAAAGGCAGGCAGATCTCTGTGAGTTCGAGGCCAGCCTAGTCTACAAAATGAGTTCCAGAACAGGCAGGACTGTTACACAGAGAAGTCCCCCTCCCCAAAGACTTTTAATCACAGTGTTTTTGTTTTGTTAGCTCCTAGTTTCGATGCCTTTTTAAGAAATATATTTATTTTTAATTTATGTGTTTGGGTGTTTTGTTTGCATGTAAAAGCACCATGTGGGCCAAGGCCTATGGAGGCCAGAGAAGGCAGTGTATCCCCAGGATCTGGAGTTACAGACAGTTACAGTTACCACCACACAGGTAACTGGGAACCAAACCTGGGTCTTCTCAAAGCACACCAGGTGCTCTTAACCACTTAAGCATCTCTCCAGCTCCTACCTTGATGTTCTGTTTATCTGTTCTGTTTTGGTTTGAGACAGGCTCTTGCTCTGCAGCCCAGGCTGGCTCCCTGGACTGAGAGAGTGAGCATGTGCCACCACACTTAGCCTTAGTTTTCTTTAAAAATTTAAAAAGTGATGTTACAATCTCTTTCAGATTACTGATCATGTTCCAAAGTTATTGGCAGTCTAATTTTTCTGTTCATGATCTCTGCTAACATATATTTATGATGGCTTCACGTACTTCTGTAATACTTTTAAAGTAGAAGTCACTCTTACGCAGTCCTTCTGCTTGCCTGCTCTGTAGTGCTGGAGCTCAGTCCCAGGACCTTGTGTGTCCTGAGCGGATGCAGGACCTACATACAGCCTTAGTTAGGCCAACCTACATACAGCCTTAGTTAGGCCAACTGATCTTGTTCAGCTCTAGGGACACACATGCAATTTGTCTTAAAGAGGTCTGCATTTATTTCTAGTGGTGCTTGGGAATATCATGATCAATAACTACTTTTATGATCATTTTGTAAAACATAGAGCTTCTAGCTCTATATAATTGTTTTAGATTTGTATTTTGTGAGCAAGAATTTTCAGATAGGTTTTGACTTATCATAGGAGATTTTTCTCATCTACAGAGAGCTGAAATCAAAATAAATACCCTGTTGTCTCTTGGGCCAATGAATGGAGGATTTCCAACTCTTCCTTTTCACGAGGATGTAATCCTTTGCGGACTTTCTATGGAAATCTCAGTTCCAATTTTTCATCTTACTCAGGCTTCAGGCTGTACCTCCTGCTACTAAGGGCATGGATCACATACAGCTAATCTCTGTCTCCCTGGGATAGCTGCAGGTCAGCACATGTGTATACACAGCCCTCTGAGATGTAGTTTTCTCTCTGCTCTGGAAAATGGGAAAGTTTGATTTTCTTATAAACTTAACATTGAATTAAAGGAAACAACGAAAACACAGTATTTTACCATCAACTCCAGGTGTTTGTGAAGAAGGCATCCACAGGAGTCTGGGTATTGAGTTTTGTAATGTGATAGAAAGCATGTACATAGACTAGAAAACCTGTCACGGAAGAGCGTGAGAACAACGGCTCCTAATGGTAGGCATATCAGATGCGCATCTAGCAGACTCATCAGTATATTTAACAAAGATGCAACAAGGAAAATACAAAACTAAAAGGGAGCTGATACACGTAATGACATATGTACTAACAACTGGTATCTATGTAATGACATATGTACTAACAACTGGTATCTATGTAAGGACAACTGGAACATATGTACTAACAACTGGTATCTATGTAATGGCAACTGAAACATATGTACTAACAACTGGTATCTATGTAAGGACAACTGGAACATATGTACTAACAACTGGTATCTATGTAAGGACAGCTGGAACATATGTACTAACAACTGGTATCTATGTAAGGACAGCTGGAACATATGTACTAACAACTGGTATCTATGTAAGGACAACTGGAACATCTTGCTAAGCTGAGCTGACAGGCTAAATGAGATGATAAGTAACAGATTGGGAAGTCCAAGATTGAGCATAAAAACAAAAATGAAAGTCCTAAAACATAGGAAACAGTCTTAAAACAACCCATGAGAACACAGGAGGAGGAAGAGGAAGAGGAAGAAGAAGAAGAGGAGGAGAGAAGTAGGACTTGCCCAGCAGATAACACACATGCGCTAGTCATCTACTGTGGGGT
This sequence comes from Ondatra zibethicus, assembly GCA_004026605.1. NCBI lineage: Eukaryota > Metazoa > Chordata > Mammalia > Rodentia > Cricetidae > Ondatra > Ondatra zibethicus. Next base: position 15,814 of record PVIU01016336.1, read on the forward strand.
AATAAATTGTCCTGAAGTTAATGCCACAAAGCATTTTATTATCTCAGAGTTTCTGTGGGTCAAAAATGCTAGTACAGCTTAGCTGGATGCTGAATGCTTGAGGTTTTCCTAGGAGGAAATCATAGCACGGGGCCTCAAGTGAAAGCTTACCAGCGGGAGGGCTAGTTCTAAGCTCTCACGCAGCTCTGGGGAGGGGGCCAGTTCCTCCCTGACTGCTGCTTCTTAGCTCCCTAGCACACAGGCTTATCTACACGATAGCTCCTCATTAGACATGCAAACCAGGGAACAGGAAGGTGAGTGTCGCGCATGCTTAGTCTCTGCACATAATCTTGGGAGTGGTCTCTATCTTGTCCCATGTTCTAAGTCCATCTCACACTTATGGGGGTGAGAGACTGGTCATTAGGAACAATGCTAAAAGTTATATGCCACATCATGTCATATTTGAAAAAGGTCCTAATGGTACAACATGAGACCTCAAATATGTGAGTAAAACAATCAAACACGTTTTTAGAGAACAAAAGTTCAGACCATAAACAGTTGGGACACAGAATGCTTATGTTAGAGAAAGAACACTGGAGGAGAAAGGACAGACTGACTTCCACAGCTGTTTAAAACAAGCCAAGGCTGTCATGAGAAGAAGGTAGTACTCAATTTTTGTTGTTCTAACAAACTTAGCAAAAACTGGAAGGGCACAATCTAATACACCTCACATAAGCTGCTTGTAGACAGACACTATACGTCTGTTCATTACTACACTCCTAGCTAACAGAACATGGTAGGTACTCAATAAATATTTGATTAGTGATGCATGAAAAACAACTAAGGAATAAATCCACAGGGAACGAAATTTAACTCTAAATCTTAAAGAATGCAATGTTTAGAACCTTCCAAACTCATGATAGCATAGTGTCTTTGGAGGTCATGGATGTGCTGCTGGGTGACCACAGAGAATGAATGAGGGAAGTATATCTGGATAAAATGACATCTGGGTCTTAAAGGCCTAATGTTCTGATTACATGATACTGTTGGTCTGAAAACAGGCTCCTTCCAGACACTACTTTTGACGGACAGAATAAATCTGGCCAATAAGCCAACGCTGAAAATACAATAGAAACGTAACCCACTCCTAACCCCACCTTCCACCCTATCCCCTCATACATCAAAGCGTTTCCCCAAACATAAAATGAGGCTCGTAAGGATCAACGTGAGGCTGACTCCACTTTTCCTGAGCTTGCTGTACCATTCCAGGAAGCATGGTATTGAAAGGCAAAGTTATGGGCTTGACCTCTGTAGAACAAGGCTTGCAAGTAACCCAGGCTCTTCAGGCCTTAGCAACTTAGTTCACAACTAAGATAATCCTAACCTTATAGGGTTTCTCTTTTTGTTTCCCCACATAATTGAAGTGTTCTTAGAGAGAGTGAAAACTACCCAGAAATAGTTTTAGAGCAGGCTAAAAACAGTGTTCCGGCTCCTACCTGGATAGTTCTTCACAGGTGTCATCTTGTTATAATCTTCAGACAAAATAAATTCCTACGAGACAAAAGAAAAGCATAAGGCAAAAGTAATTTTTTTCTTCAGATTTTATTTATTTTTATTTTATGTGTATGGGTGTTTGATCTGCATGTATGTCTGAGCACCACATACATGCAGTGCCCATGGAGGCCAGAAGAGGGAGTCGGGTCCTCTGGAACTAGAGCTACCAAAGGTTGTTTGCTGTCATGGGGGAGCTGGAAATTGAAGCTGGGTCCTCTGAAAGGACAGCCAGGGCTCCTAACAGTGGAGTCATCTTCAGGCCCCCAAGCAAAAGTAAACTAATGAGCAATTATGCTTTGGTAAACAGACTGCATAACAGAATTACATGTAACATTAGTGGTTTGTCAATCAACTTGACATGTGTGACTCTCCAACAGTAGCCCAAACTCTGACCCAATGTAAGAGCAGAAATTTTACCTCACAACTCTCAAGCTGGCTTTCCTTATATGAGAATAATCACATGAGATCATGTTCCAAGTTAGGGTTCTGGTCAATGCAATCCTAACTGGATTCAAAGTCTCACTGGCACCACAGCAAACACTGAAAGACTGTAGCAGTGAGCAAATAGGTGGCAATTCTCTACTGAGAAATACTGTTAGGCATTTGGAGTCTGCTGCTAGCATTAGCAATTCACTTTCCCTTATAACAAGCTCCCTGCAGCTGCTCCTGCTCAGTCCGTGTGTGTCTAGGGGCACAGCGGAGTTCCCTGGCACAGTGAGCTGTCAACATGTCTGCTAGTTGTGTGCCTAAATTAATGAGCTGAGTCTGGACAACAAAAGCTGTGAAGACATTAGTTTCTCTACAGTACACCTTGTGGGAACACACGAAAGGGTCGCACCTAAGCACCCATGCAGTTGGTGATGCCAGTGTGGACTCCAACCAGGTATTTACAAGGCCTGGCCAAGGGCTGAGCTCTTTAGCTTTCTCAAATGCAAACACCCACATTATCTCTGGAGGTGAACTGCAGAGCAGGGGTGAAGGAACAGCATGAAATAAAGCAGGGCTTTATTCTGGGCTTACAACAGAACAATAAAGCTTTTCACAACAGTTGGAAGTATCTAGAATTTTTCTCTGATGACTGACAAAGCGGGTGGGAGGGCAGACATGGACATTCCTTTCTTGCTATTAGGTGCTTACTGAGTTCACATAGATCATGTAATTTTTTAGTGAAAATACTGTATTATTTTTGTGAGAGATGCCACAAAGGTAAACAGGGTAGCATGACAGAATATACTAGTTTCTTTGGCTCTGCTTTACTGTCACAGGTCCCATAAGAAGCTTAACTACAAAGGGAACCTCTTTATATTTTTCTTGGGAAAAACATTACTCAACTTGCCAGGTTTTTGCTATTATTGTTGTTGTTTTTTGAGACAAGATTTCTCTGTGTAACAACAGCACTGACTGTCCTGGAACTCACTCTATAGACCAGGCTGGCCTCGAACTCACAGAGATCTGCCTGCCTCTGCCTCCCGAGTGCTGGGATTTGGCTTCTTCAACTTGCCAGTTTAACCTTATAACCATGAATCCTTCACGGAGTGGCACCATATCTACTCATTTCTAAAGAGTTCAGCTCAGTGTGATAGATAAAGTTGAAAAGAAATACACAGTTCCCCTCTGAGGAACTGAACACATCTAGCTGGCTGGCTGATGGTGGGAAGCCTCCCACAAGACTATCTATCTCTCCAGAGCCTCCAATACAGACAGAGAGAACATGTCTGCTGTAAACACAACTGATAACTGGGCAAATCTGTTTAGTTCATATTAAATACACTGAAATAGTTCATTGTCCTAGGCAAAAAGACTGCAATTCCTCTTGGAAAAAGGCAAAGCATACAGTAAAACAATTTGATGCAGCTTTTCACTTAGGATTTAAGAAATGTACACAAAATAGAAAACTACAAGTTTATTTTGTACTAGTAAACTAATTTCTAAAAATATTTTCTTCCACTGATAATAACATATAGACAAGGAAAATTTGGGGGTGATACTATGGAAACCACATGCTAGTCTAAATATACAAAAGATAAATATTTAAAGGTCCTTTTGTGAGATTTTTTTTGATATAAATATTATTGAAAGTATATCTATTATACTTTTATTATACAGCTTAATAATGAAATCTATAATAAAATGCAAGGTAAAAACGAATTGGTGATGCTTTTTTAATATTAACAAATTAGGCAGTCATCCTTTACTCACCAACTGCATTCCTTTTCTAATGAGTTCACTGGATGCTGTACTGTTCAGAAGGTGTGTTACATGACAGGGTATGTCTAATGATGATGACAGATATTGACCAGTCAGAATTTTATATGTATCTAATATATTACTACTCACAAAAATCTAATGTGACATTCTGGCTAAAGCTTACATTTATTTCTTTTAGGAATGAGCAGTCAAAATTATATTACATATATTTTAAATTATTTTGGAAAAAACATACTTCCATTCTACTGTCTACCTATCACCTAATTAATTTTAATGCATATTACAGAACATTAAACATGCAGAGGGCACACAGGGGAGAAGTTAGTAACTGCACATTCAATCTTCCTTTTAAGGAAACAGACTTAGACCATTTGGTGTGTCCTAATAAACCTTATTTAAAAATATAAACACTTTTATAAACATACACAGAGGATAAAAATACACATTTAGGGGTTTTGTTGTTAGGTTGTATAAAAATAAGATAACGGCTACTTTCCCTTAATATATATCAGAGCTATCTTTCACGAAACATAACGGCACTCAGCCCCTACCTTCACATAACAGTGACTTACCCAATTCCATCAACAGATGTGTTCATCTTTTCACTTTTGCCAAACTAATATACAAGAAAGTGGCATTTCATTGTGGTTTAATATACACTAATGTTCATATATATGGGAGTATTTCCTTTTTCTTTTTTGGGGGGTACTTTTATTTTTCTGTATAATTTTTTGTTTAGATTTTGCTTTAGACTTTTTATTGCCCCCCAAAACCCTAAAACAAAACAAACAAACAAATAGCTGACTCTGAAGGAAAGTCTGGGATTGAATGCTAGAGCTGGGTGTGAAGTTTCAGCAACACAAGCAAAGGCCCAACAAAGAAATCAAGAAAGATGCTGGCACATCACCACCAAGCTGGCCTGAGTCTCAGAGAAATCCAGCTGGTCTCCAGGACACAGGAAGTTGTTGGCTGGACAGACAGAAATAAGGACACAGGAGAGGAGGGGATTTCCCTGCAGCTTTCTCCATCTCCCTCTGGACTGTGATACGAGAGCTCCACAGGCCTTCAGCTTCCCCTCCCTCTGGGGACTAGCGTAGCCCAGCCCCATCTGCTGCCTGGAGAACTCAGGTCTCCTAACTAGCAGAGCAGTGCTTCTAGACATGAGAGCGCGGCAGAGGAGCCAGGCCCTCTGGGCTTTGGTTAAGACTGTAACAGTAAACCCAGCGGATCTGGATAACAGTAACTTAATTCCTGAGGCAATGAATACAGTGTGGCCCCTGCCATTTTATATTCTATAATTTTCTTACTGAAGTATAGAAAGGTTCTGACTACCGGACTTTGTAACTCACTGTTAAATAAGTACAACCTTTCCCTCTCCTAATATCTTGCCTTTGTACTTTACTTATTGGGTCTTTTGTACTGAAAAATTCATTGATAAACAAAAAGCAACTGTGGTATCTTGAGTTGAAATTGCACTTTGGGAGAGTTTTCGAGCAGGGTCGCAAGTAACCCAGGCTAGCCTAAAACTCCCTATGTGATCCAGAGTGCATGTTTGCACCACCTTGCCACTTATAAAGTGCTGCAGATGGAAGCCAGGCCCTCATGCATGCTAGGTGTGAGCACTCTGCCAACTGGGCTATAGCCTCAGCACTATAATTTTAAAGTTTTGTTTATAAAAATAACTTCAATCAAAATGTCTTCCATGAGGAATACACTCAGATCTTTCTATTTAATCTCTTTAGTTTGAGCAGCTTTGAACATCTGCAACCAGTGTTTTGCTTTCCTTTGTCTCTCAATTTCTCTTAAAACCAAGCCTACCAAAATTAGTCAATTAGATGTAAAATTAATTGGGCTATGGTATTTTTAAGTTGCTAACATGTCCTGTCATTTTTAAAAGTATTAAAAAGTCCACGTTTGCCTAGATACATGCCAATCACAATGCTGCTGAATGCTTCACAAGAACCGTTGCCATTTTTTATTTGCATTTGAAATACATCTGTCAAACAGACACCACGGCTTTTGTTTGGTAATATTGAGTTCCCTCAACTAATCCCATTTGTTATTACGTTTTTGTCAGTCTAAGCACAGTAGGCAGTATTGTGTGTTTTTCACTGGAATAAACATACCTTTTGGTTTCTGGTCAAGTCATTCTGTCTCTCTCCTCTGGTGTGACCAGAGATATTACACAGCTCTAAGCACTGTCCACCACCTCACTTGCTTTGTAAGGATCAATGAAACAGAACCACAGTACCTTACACATTAAAAAATCTACTGGGTAGCAAGTTCAGCAGCAAAAGCCCCTGCCATGCATGGCTGGTGAGCTTAGTTTATAACACAGAATTCATGTTAAATAAAAAATCAATTCCACAAAATTGTCCTCAGCATGTATGTAATCCCCCCAAACACACATCAGACACACAATAATTAATTTTAAAAAATCTATACTTTAAATTTCTTGCATTATTTGAAAGCCTGCCAACAATCTCTTTCTTCTTAAAATCTAACACCACCTCACAAATTAAAAACAGAATCTAAAATTAGATCATTAGCTACCAACTGTTTGTTAAGTGTGTGGTGTACCAAAGACATACTGACTGAATGCACGATAAGTCTGCTTTTATCAAGAAAACAAAACTATAGTTACATGCCCTAAGAAGGTTTTATTCTCAGAAAAATAAACAAAGCACTCACCAAGGTCACACCCAAATAAAGAACTCAGCCCACATTAATAAATGGCATATGCTTTATTACCTAGCAAAAGGCCACACAGAAGTCCCCAGGTTCAAAACAAGGTGTGTGCTACACAAAGTCACTCCTGAAAGGAGAGACACACATCCAGAGCTTGATTAGCTGGTCCTTGCCACTGTCTTGGGGTGCTTCTCCCCTCATCTATGCCGTTAATTTGAGGTGTGATTTGTGTGTGGTATCCCACATTTCTCTTATGTTCCTTCCCTGTGCTTTTGGTTTTGATTTCTAGTTTGTCTAGCTCCTCCACTTTCTCTTCGAGTCCTAATCTTCTGCCCTCTGCTTGAGTCATTCGACTTGTTGCTTTCCTTTAAGTTTCCAGTTGAGCTATTTGGGTTTTTCAATTCCAGTTCCACCTTTGTGTCAGCCTGAGTCCTCGTCAATGTTTCTGTCTCATTACTGAATTCCACTTTAAGTCCTGGGTTGTCTGTCACTTCCATTAGTCTTATGTTTGTGTTTTCTCCAGCATCATTCAGGTATTTATTCTTAAATTTTCCTCCTTATTTTCACTGAGCTGCTTGTGTCTTATTTAAATTCCTTCAACTTTTTTTAAAATGAATTTTATGATGGTTCTTTTAAATTCTGTGTCCTGGGTTCATCTAGGTAATTCTCATTGGCAAGCATTTCTACAGGATTAGTGGATTTTGGAAGTGAAATATTGGCTTGATCTTTCATATTGTTTGTATTTTTGTGATGAGACCTGAGTATGTGAACTTCTTTTGTTAGTTCTAGGTTTGATATAGACAGAATAATTGGGGCATAAGAGAGGATGTATGGGCAGGTTAGACCTAGAAGCTAGAAACAGCTTAGGTGGAATGAAGTCTGGTGGGCTGGTGTGCAGATGTGTGCCCTGGCCCAAAGCTTGGAGTGAGGGGTTTGATATGGCTGGGTGAAGTACCTGGATATGGTATGGGATGGGCCTGTAGGTTGGAGGACAGGCAAGAAAGGTCCTGTTTGAGGCCTGGAAATTGGTTGTGGCAGAGGCAGAGATGCCAGTCTAGACTGGGGCAGTGGAAATGGGTACCATGCAAGCTCCAAAGGAGGGAAGCAATCAATAGTCCTGCCCAGCCCACTATTAAGCCCAACAATGACAAGCATGGCATGATAGCCCTGAGGGTGCAGCAGTGGCACGTGTACCTGACAGTAACCAACAGCTCCCTAGCTGGACTTACGAGAAGGAAATCTGCCTGTACTGGGAGCCTAACCACGTTCTCAGGGCTCGTGAAGTCACCGATCTTAGAGGAGAACCTATACCTGCCCTTTTATTAAACCAGCAGAATCCCTAACCATAGTATAAATTATTTGTTTCTATACCCACAGGTAAGAATAATCCCACATCAAGGAAACTTTGCAACAGACATGACATCACTACAGAACATGACAACCAGTCAAAATGCAGAGCTTTGGAGCCAGTTCCAATGAATACATATAATACAACTACTACACCTAAGGCTCAGGGATCATTGCAAAAGATGGAGCAGAAAGGACGTAACAGCCAGAGGAGCAGGGAGATTGCTGTGAGACTGTATCTCCTAGAAAGGTCAGAAGCTACAGCCACATGTCAGAAGGAGTGTCCTAGTAATGTCAGAAGTCACCAACATGACTGCCTAACATGAGCAGAACAATGACACCAACAACACGCATGTTAATGTGGACTTGGGAAAGTCCTCAAGGCCTCCACCCTATACGGAGAATTACAGGCAACTAAGAAATACGAAGAGAGGGGGAAATAAGTCTTCCTCAGAGAAAAGCACATCAGTAGATTACCCAATACCAAATGGTCAGTCCTGCAAACATACATACAACTAACATTATACAGACTGAACAGTTACATATATGTTAGATACATATAGAACATAACAACAATTAATAAAAAATGAGGACATGATTTTGAAAGAGAGCAAGTATGGATCTATGGGAGGTGCAGAGAAAAGAGAGGGAAGGAGAAACAGCAATGCAATTATACTACAATCTCAAAAAATGAAAGAATACAAACATTAATGAAGACTAACGTTCCTAATATGAAATCACAATTTTAAAGAAAGCAAATAATTGAATTTCTATTGTTTCCAATACATTTCCTTAGATAATAATGCAATTTGGGTAGTGAACTGTTATCCTTGAAAGAAGCTCACCCCGATTCTGTAATATGGAAATGACAAGGTAACTCTTCTTCATGATTATGAAGACTGTCCATCCGTGGGAATCCTGTCTCTGTCAGGTCTCTAAGTGAGTCAACAGTTATTTCCTAGAGACTTTTTTCTTTCCATAATACCTTCTGCTAAACACGAACACACACACACACACACACACACACACACACACACACACACGCACACACGCACGCACGCACGCACGCACGCACGCACGCACGCACACGTCTGGTGGCCCCAAAGGGACTGCTTCTGACTGAGACAGGAGCACCATTCTACAACTACTTCTATTAAGTCGCTCACAGATGAAGTCCAGCTGGGAACGTGACAGTAGTAAATGTATTTTATAGTAGCCGAGTTCTGTGTAGAGACATGTCTAGAACATCGTCAAATATATTACTTAATGTTTTGATTATAACTGAAAGTGAACAGGTACACGTGTGTTAGCATGTGTGTGAAGAAGCACAACACTCAACCCTAAGTCCTTTTTCTCCCTTCCCCCAGCTCTTGGTAGCCACCCTTCTCTCTTCCTTACACCAAATATCCAGTTTTTATTTAGATTTTGGGCTAAACATAGCATTAAACTTAACAGAAATCAAAATTTCAACTCCTTAATCACTCAACTTACTCTATTACTGGAGAGTTCAATGAAATCTATAGGTGACTTTTAGAGTTCATTAACCAGAGATTAGCACTACTGAAAGTAGAATACACCCTCTTCCAGCCAGGAAGAACGTGTTCACATACTGTATTTTATTTTTCTAAAAAGGAACTTAAATTAAAGATGTCAAGGTGTAAATCAAACATGGATGTTGAACGCTTGGGATTCTTTACAAGGAAAAATGGCATACAAGCCAAAGAGCCAAAGTTCCCACAGGTCATCCCATACGAACATTTCTTCTCTCTGGGATTCTGAGTTTTTGAGATGCCTTATGCAAGTGAACTTAACAGTGATGTTCTGCTTATAATCCCAGAACTGTGCCTATTTTACTGAGCATAATGTCCTTGGGTTCACTGATATTTGTCACATGAAACAGGATTTTCTTCTTACTTTAAGGATGCAAAGTATTCCATCATACATACAAACCACATATTCATCTTAGGGCAGACACTGAGTCTATTTCTGCTTCTGGGCTACTGTGAGTTGTGCAAATCTCTGCTTTCAATTCCACTAGACAAACACCCCAAAGTAGGACTGCTGGATCATATGGTAATTCTCGTTTTCTTTTTTTTTTTTTTTTTGGTTTTTCGAGACAGGGTTTCTATGTAGCTTTGGAGCCTGTCCTAGAACTAGCTGTTGTAGATCAGGCTGGCCTCGAACTCGCAGAGATCCACCTGCCTCTGCCTCCCGAGTGCTGGGATTAAAGGCATGCGCCACCACCACCCGGCGGTAATTCTAGTTTTAATAATCTGAGGAACCCCTACACAAGTTTGACTTAAAATCAGTATTAGAGAAGTAGTACTACCTTTAAAACTGTCTTCATTTTTAACACATACCTTCTGAATTAGCAGTAGTGACTTTTTGCCTCTGTTTTCAGGGATTTCAGAATCAAAGTTAAATTGTGAACCACACAAATTGTGCTGTTCCTAACAATCTGTGCATACAGGTTATTCTAGGTTTTGTGCACGCTCTTTGGTTGCAAGGAATTGCACGCACAAGAGAAGGTTTTCCATGAAGAGTCAGCGCCTGTGAGCAGAGGCCTTGCAAGGAAGCTCCGCTGGCCAACCTGTTTCATACTTAGGGACTCCCTTGGGATGTCTGCTGTTCTCAGTAAGGCAATACAACTCAGCTTCCATTCTCTCCACACTGGAGCATCCATGATGTCATCACTGACGGAGGACTTGCAGGGCAATGGCACCACTCTGTATGCTACAGTGTTGGCTACATGTCACTGATACTTGTCCATACCCAGAGAACACACAGCATCAAGAAGGAACCCTGGACCATGGACTGTGGGTGATGATGTGTGCACATAGCTCATTACTGATCATAAACACACCACTCTGGAGGAAGATGTTGATGGGAGTGTGTGAAGGATGCCACAGGCACAGGTGAAACCTCTACCCCTTCATCTCTACATCAGAACAGTACTCAAGAAGTCTACAAGTAAAACTTCAAATCCTAAAATAATAATGCTAAAAGTGACCTTCTAAGATTGTTTGGGTTTGTTTTTTTCCTCTAACTTGAGAATCTTTTTATTAAAGCTTGAAAGAAAAGCAACAGGGCAGGTAAGCTGAAAACCCCAACACCTGCTGGGAGGAGGGAGGCAAGAATAGAGCATTCTGGCTCAGGCAAGTAGGTGTTGGAAAGGGAGGGTCTTTGGAGGAACAATGAGGAAGTCCAGGGTGTTAGGGAAAGCATGTGTCGGCTTTAGGCAGGTATTCAAAAAAGGCAGAAGGAAGGAGAGTTAGACAGGCTTGGTGTGAGGTCTGCGAGCTGCTTTGGTTAAACTTTACCCTTCTTATGCTGCAGTCTACAGGCTTCACAACAGTGCCCTGGAACTTGCATGCATCTGAAAACTACTCAGGACTCTGAAGGACATTCACTTATGTGTGAATTGATATTTATTATACTAGAAATTAAACTTGATAAAAGTTATAAAATATTAAGCCAATTTAATAACAAGTTCATATTGGTTAACAAAGTCCATGAAAAGTCGAACTTTTTCAAAACAAAACTTCGCGACAAGAGTTGTACTGTTTAGCATATTAACAAGCCTCATTAACATCTGGCTGAAGAGAAGAGGGATGGAGCCTCATGCTACTTCTTCACTCAGTCTGTCCATCTGTCACAAAGTGGGAGTGAAAAGACAAGGCCTTAGAACTGTCATAAAGTGCTTCCATTTTGTTGACCTTGGTTTGGGAGTGGCTGGCTTTAGTGATTCAGCTGGCCTGAGGTTTGCTCAGCCCTGATGTCAGACCCTGCTGGCTTGCCTGCACTGTTCCTATCTGCAATGACGAAAAGGGGTTTTGCTGCCTACCGCGTATCTTGCACCCAGGAAACTAGAGGCTAGGTGCCCTTTTCTGTGCCTGACAAAGACCCAGGAATCCTTCTGACCAAGGTATTTTAAAAGATGGAGGAAAGAAAAAGCTTTAGCTTCAAACCCCTCTCAGCTGTGTAAGAAACCTCTAATCACATTTCTGGCTACTCAGATGCCAAGGCATACAGAAGCAACTGGAATAAGGTAAGGAAAGTGAAGTGGGCGTGTGCAGGAACAGCAGCCGACCATCTCTCCACAGCAAAAGCATCATCTGCAAGAAACAGGAGCACAAACTGCTAGTCTGGATTTTTACTGTTGCCCAAGGCCCATGTGTTGAAGTCTTCTTGGTCTCAGGATGTCACTACAGGTAGAACTTTTGGGGGATGGAGCTTAGTGGGAGGAAGTAGTGTGCCCTCCTACAGGATATTGGGACCCAGTCTCTTCCTGTCTTTTGTGTCCTAGCCACTATGAAGTAAACAAGGACCTTCTGCCATGTGCTCCTATATGGCATACTGTGCTACCACAGGTTCAAGCAACCATAGAAGGAAAATTCTGAACCTGAGAGTCAAAGCAAACCTTTCTTCCCTTTAGGTTAATTCGTGGGTATTTTGTCAGAGTGAAGAAAAGCTATAACACATACTTTTTTCTTATAAATTCTTCCATAAACTTTGGTTCATACACAAAACAACAAACTAGAAATTTCAAGATCTTTCTACACTGCTCAGCTGTCTGGTTGTCACCCAGAGGCTTGCCTGGTGCATGATTTATTATCTACCATCATCTTTTCTCATCAATGTTTTTATGCTTTCCCCCAACCACTGAGTGAAAATAACCCTATACATTGATGCTCTAGATAGGGAAAGGTCAAGAGATAAAGGCTTACACATCTATTCAAGAAGCCCAGCCCAATTTCTGAGTCTTAAGAGAGAATGTCCTTAGAAGGTGTTCAAATAAATGGGAGTGTCTTTCTCAAGGCCACAGACGAATTACACAAAGAAAGCCCCTGTTCAAGACTATTACTCTTGTGGTCAGTGAAAGAGAATGGATATTTTAAATAACATTTGGATATAATAAAAGTTAGGCTGTAATATTGAGCAGGAAATGACATCAGAAACTAATTTATACAGGTGTCTTGGTTACTTTTTGTTGCTGTGCTAAAATATCAGGACCAAGGCAATTTATTTAAAAAGCGTTTAATTTGGGACTTAGTTTCAGAGGGTAAGAGTCCATGACCATCACTGAAGGAGCACAGCAGCAAGCAGGCAGGCATTAGAGCAGTGTTGATAGCATACATCTTGAGACGCAACAGCAAGGCAGAGAAAGCTAACCAGGGTTGGTACCAACTTTACAAATCTCAAAGCCCGCCTCTAGTGGTGCACATCCTCCAAAAAGGACACACCTCTGAATCCTTCCCAAACAGTTTCACCAACTGGGGACCAAGTATTCAAATACATGGCAATGGGGACCATTCTCACTCAAACCACGAAAGGCTAGCTGCTGATGCTCTAAGAATGACTCAAAACTTTTGAGAAAATGATTCCAAACACACAAAAAAGTGAAAACTGTTTCTAAATGATGTCATGATTGCTACAACAAAATCTTCAGCAAGACTATTGTTTCCACTTAGGATCAGCTCATGAAAGGTATTTCATTTCCCTTTCTTAGGTGTTGGATGTCCTGGAGTTCCAGGCTCTGAGGCAGAAAAAAAAAAAATGCTACTGAAACTGTGTTAATTCAGACAGAGCAGTTCTCTATCAATACTAATAGATTTTGGAGGACACAAAACAGTAACATGCTATACAAAAATGAAATTTGTTTTTCTGTGAGAGCTACTGTAAATAAGAGTGACAGATACTAATTTTTTACTGTTTAAATAGTCCACCAGCGAAGACTAAAGCAACTTGCTGCCCAACAGCAAGTTTCTCTGAAGTAGAAAATACGACTTCTTAACTGGAGGTTCAAGGCTTCCCACAGCCCAATTACGTAAAAATAGACGCAAATAAAGGACACAAATAATTTAAAAAGGGACAGAACCCATTACTATGGTATTACTTTTTCTAGTCAGTGCTGACAGTTAGAACAGTCAATGACTTTTGACTCAAACCTCAAGACTAAACAATGTTCACTTCCTGGGGTCAACAAAAACACCATATCCTGCATCTAAGCTACTTATAGCCAAGGAGTCCATTCTGACTTGCTATAAATCTTTTTTTTTAAATTCCTTTTTTTTTTGCTATAAATCTTTTTATGGCTTTAAGTCCACAGCTCTTTCAGTCCTGAACACTATTTAAGAAATAATATGGACATAAAATAAAAGTAACAACAAATAAGTCAAAATTACAAATAAAATCAAGTCTTATTAATCAGAACAGTACTCACAAAAAGAAACAAAACAAAACAAAACAAAAAACAAAAAACAAAAAATCAGACCTCTATGACCTCAGAACACAAGAAGGGTCACTACGTGTGTGAGCTAAGTCTACACAGAGTTGTAGACAGCCAGGGTTATACCGACACAATCTCACGCTCCCTCAAAACCAACAAAATGGGGGAGGGGGATAAGGAAACTAATCTGAAAATGATAAGCTTACAAAAAACTTTCAATTCAAGATGATGAATCATTGTATAAAAAGGAATTCTCTACTATTTCAGATAAAAAATTGTTTATCAAAAAAGTAAAGTTTACCTACTGTTGAAATGAAAACCACTTCTGTCATACAAGGAATTATTACTGGGAAAGGACTGGGAGCCAAGGCATTCATGTCAGTCACTCCTAGAACCATCACAACAATTCCACGTATGATTTTCCTCAGCCAACAGTAAATGAACGTAGCCACCTTGTTCATGCCATACAAATGAGGGAGAGCAGTGCCTGGGGCACAGTGGCAACAGTGGTTTCTCCCAGGAACACTGGTAAGCAGGGTAAGACAATGGCTTCTGTCCTCCAGAGAGCTGGGAACAAACAACTGTTTCGAAGAGATGACTAGACTATAGGAATACAAATACAGAGCTAGAGGAATGGCTTAGTAGTTGGAGCATGTGATACATTTACTCAAGTTTGATCATCTATAAAAAGCATTGGGTGGCTCTCAAATACCTGGAACTCTAGTTCCTGGATATCTGTACCCTCTTCTGTGGGCACCCATACTCACATGCACAGATATACACAAACATATAAATAAAACTAAATCTTAAAAAATAAAGGATGAGGGTATAAGGACTGGGAGCTTCTGCATGGAACCAAATGTAACTGGCTTGTTCATTTGCTTGTAACCTAGGCAGTCCTTGAACTCTTGATCCTCCTGCCTCAGTCTACTGCATGTTGGGATCTGAGGCTGTACCTGGCTTCGTTAGGTTTTTATTCATTCAAAAAATATTACTCCGATCCAATTTCACAATGCTCCTTACAAAGTATGGGAAATGTCACTGTGTATGTTCCCTGACTTGAAGGTACTCATGCTAAGAGAAAACAAAGGGACAATGTATATTAAATTCTTATTTCTCAGACACTTTCAGTGACTCCATGTATCGTTTTATTAAATACAAAAGGATATAAGTGGAATATACATAAATGTTAAGGTAGAAATGTGAATTAAGAACCTTCCAACCAAGCTATGCAGATGGCCTCTCGCTGCTCTGGGTCTCCAGGGCAAGTCTAAAAAGCAAGGTAAGCCCTAGGGAGGTCTGAGAACAGGGTCAGGGGTGAGGGCTAGCATCTGATTTTAGTGATGAGGCTCCAAATTCCTGGTATGGATGTGAACCACACATATCTGATATTTGGTAGCAGAATTCTGATAGGTAGATTGACAAATAGGGGCAAAAAGTACTTTGAACTTTATTCTTCCTGAGTTGTTGAGAACTTACACCCTAAGGAGGGGTAAAATTAAACTATAAGTTTGGATATGAGGGAAAAGAAGAAATAAGAGTCAACAAACAACAGGGGCAACCCAGTGGGTTATTGCAATGGGCCACAGCCAAAGCTGTAAGGAATCTAGTGAACACAGACTAGCCAGTTCTGGGGTTGAGGGAAGATGTGCCTTATGTTTCTGGGTGGGGCTCTACATGATGTCATTCAGTAGAGGAGCAAGGGACAAAGGGCTAACTTTAGAGTGTCTCTGAGACACCGAGGTTGAAGGCCCAGTCAGTTTCTGCAGCCAGAGTCTGGGGCTCAGGGGGGCAGCATACAGCACAGTCCCAGGGAGTGGAGGGACAGGACAGTGAAGCCACAGGAAGGAGTAACAAGAAAGAGCGGGCAGGAGGGAAGCCTGAGGGAGTATCATCTCAGAGTGCCAAATGGAAGAATCAGGAGGGGACTCAGAGACCTGAAAACCATATTAAATACTGAACCATAACTCCATTCCACATAGTACCCTAAAGGCTTCCTTCCCGTCCAACCCCAAACAGAAAGCTCAAGGCCAAAGCACCAGCTCCACCCTTTTTGGAGTCCGTGCTGGCCTTGAACTGAGAATCCTCCCAACTAAATTAGCTGGAATTACAGACGTGTTCCACTACACCAGACTTGCTCTAACGCTTTTGACTTCTCTCTAAAGCGATGGTTACAGATGGGAAAGTCATGCTGGTCTTTGCATCAATGTGGTGAGCAGTTCTCTTCGATCTTCTTTGAGATAAAGTCTAATGCTGCTAGAACATGAAAATGTACAGCACTCCCTGGCAACTGGGAGAACAGCTGTTCCTCCATCTGTAATAGGGAGGAGCTGAAGATGAGTGGTGTGGAGCACAGATCCAAGTTCTAGCGTGTGTGTGTGTGTGTGTGTGTGTGTGTGTGTGTGTTGGGAGAATAAATGGCAAGAAGCACACGCCTTGGAAAGAAAACCTACCCTAATTACAACACTCTGGGTCACTGTACAGCCCAGCACTGAACCCCAGAGACCAGGGCGGACATAACACCATACCCTTCTCTGATGATGTAAGCCCTCGTGACTGCCTGGGATCAAACCCAGCTGACAGCCATTCTGCAATGAAAGAATGACTGCTCCCTCCCATATTCTGGCTCTAGTGAGTTCTGAAGCTTCACAGCACAAGGACAAGTGTCAGGGGACTCTTTGGGGACAATGATCCATGGTTCTGCTGCTGTCGAGGTACTAGAAAGAGGAATGGCTTCACAGGTGATTAACCACACCAGCTGGGCTCTGAACAGTGACAGGGG
Organism: Ondatra zibethicus; assembly: GCA_004026605.1. Taxonomy (NCBI): domain Eukaryota; kingdom Metazoa; phylum Chordata; class Mammalia; order Rodentia; family Cricetidae; genus Ondatra; species Ondatra zibethicus. The sequence goes on from PVIU01016336.1 coordinate 32,601, forward strand.
AAAACTGGCATGGCTCTAATTTCTTCAGGAGATAAACTCCATGTCAAAACTAATGAAGTAGCTTATGTCTACAGAGAATATTCTCTCATTTGAGGGGTATAGTAAAGAAAATTGATTCCTATTGTTGAAAATATTGTAGGAGTCTGGGGAGATAACTCAGCGGCTGTAGGGCCCGGGTTTGCCCCCTGCTCCTGGGGTTACTTGAGGACAGTTTCTGGTCAGCTAGCTGAAACTGCTTGTTTTTGTGCTCCTTCTGCCCGGCCTGGTAGGGCATTGTTTACTCCATCTTCGGTATGGCAATTTCCACCTGCCTGAGGGGAATTCCTGTGCAGCAGCTAGATATATAAGGATTTCCCCAAAGTTGAATAAATGGGCATTCAGCTGATCTCCTTAAAAATGACCCAGGTCTCTTGTGTGTTCTTTCAATCTCCAGGCCCTTGCCCGGCTCGTGTAAGGTACAGTGGTGTGCAAACTGTACCGAGAGAGTAACACAGAATCAGGTGTTACAAGCGGGTAACACACGTGTTGTGTTGTGAGCTCGGATCCCAGAATCCATGTAAAGGTCAGTGGTTGTAGTTGCTCACCTGTAACTCCAGCAAAGGATGTAGAGACAGGTAATGCGAATTCAACCCTGTCAACAAGTTACTTAGCCAAACAGGTTCAAAACCTTCGTAGAACATTTGAGGAAGCTACCCAACATTAATCTCTCTTCGTACTCACAAGAGAATGCATACCCGCTCACACACACAAATATGTGCATATATACTACACCCACTCACCTTGACCGTGGGTCACTCGCTGAACCTGGAGCTCACTGATTTGGCAGTAATAGCCAGCTGGGCAACAATCTCCAAAGATGCTCCTATCTCTGCCTTCCCTACACTAGGATTACAGGGGCATGTCCTGACATCTGGCTTTTTATCTAAGTGCTTGGGATTTTAACTCAGTTCCTTGGACAAGCAATGTGCCAACTGAGTCAATTGCCCAAACCCTCTACCCTCTTTTTAAGGGTGATGAAGATGAAATGGCAATAACTTAAATACATCTAGAGAAAAATACAGTTTTTGGTGGCTTACCTTTTGTAAATTACTGGAGCATTACTGTGATGACTCAGCAAAGACAAAAGATGCTTCCACTAAAGCATTTCTTCCCCAGACATGGCCTCCTAAATCCACTTGGCATGGCTTTTGAAGGTTCATGGATATTGGCTATACAGATTGATGCCAATGTCATTGGCAGCAGCTAATATTTATCTGTGCTACACACAGGCTGTTCTAGGAGTTTTCCATGTGTCACCCTGACACAAACTATAGAAAATGAATACAATCACCATTCACACTGAAGAGCGAGACAGAGAGCAAAGCATCTCGTGCAGTATGACAGAGCAGCAGCAGGGGGAAGTGCCGTGACTAGAGTCAGGCAGTTAGACTCCAGAGCCTGGGCTCCAAACCACTGTGTGTCAACTCAACAACCTTTATTCATTCATCTATGCATTCACACATTCATTATCTTACTTACTTGTTGGTTCTGAGTATTTACAAAGCATTTAAAGTTGAAGAGTCCTGGGTGCTAGGGACCTAGAGAAACAACCAGGCTCAGTCCCTACCCCATGAAAATCATGAACTGAGAAATGAAAACTAGACTGCTACGGTGAAATACTGAGAAGGAGGGCATAGTACAAACCAGGCTGTGTGTGTGGGCAAAAGAACACGGTACAAACCCAAGGCCGTGATGTGGGTAGAGCCAGATCTTCGGGGTTACGATGGCTATGTGAATACATTTACATAAAGATCCTTTTAGTCCTAATATGGAAAACAAAAGTTGGTCAGAATAAATATGAGGGAGCAGTGAGAGGAACAACTAAAGAAGGTAAGAGAGAGAAGACAAGAGTAAGGGGGGCGGTGGGGGGGGTAAGGATGAGAAGGGAAAGAAGAAAGAACAAAGAAAGCTGATAAGTAGGGGGAATCAGTTAAGTGAGAGACTAGAGAAAGACCAAGTAAGAAGAGGGAGAAGACCCTTGGCTTGTGCAGCACAACACAGTGGTCTCAGCCCAGGGGACAGGCATGTGATAGAATGAGCTTTATTTTAGACTTGGTAAGTTTGGGCTTCATTTGGAACATTCCAATAAGAAACATTAGGAAGGGAGTCAAAACCCCAGAGTACAGTCTAGACAGAAACACAAAGCTCTCTGCCACATGCATAGCAAATGAAGTCATGGTGTAGATGAGGCTGTACAGAGAGAAAAGAACCAAGGCCGAGAGCAAATGTGGACCGACTCCAATACTGGACCAGAGCTGGTCAAAGAACAAGCAGGGATGGGAAGAGCTGGAGGACAGAAGAAAACCAACAAATCTTAAGGATGTATAAAGAGGCCATTGCCAAAACCATAAGTAATGCTGTTACATCCTGCAGGGAGCACAAGCATGAGAAGGCAGGACCCGACAGAGCCAGTTTCAGAGAGAAGCAGCAAGCACTGTCGCAAAGGTCAGACATGCTGTAGGTAAGTCCACATGGCCTTCAGTATCAGTAATCCGAGCAGGCTGATGGTCCTAGAAGGCCGACTGCAGTGGTTTGAATTTTGTGCTGGATGGTTTTATATCGATTTGACACAAGCTAAAGTCATCTGAGAGGAGGGAACCTCAACTGAGAAAATGCTTCATAAGATGGGGCAGTAGAAAAGCCAGGAGGGCATTTTAATTAGATCAACGGGGGAGGGCTTAGTCAATTGTGGGCATTACCATCGCTGGTGGTTCCCGTTCTATAAGAAAGCAGATTGAGCAAGTCATGGGGAACAAGTCAGGAAGCAAGGCTTCTGCATCAGTTCCTGCCTCCAGGTTCCTGGCCTGGTTGTGTTTCTGTCCTGACTTCCTTCAACGGTGGAGTACAACATGCGAGTGTAAGCCAAATAGACCCTTTCCTCCCCAACTTGCTTTTTGGGCATGGTATGTCATCACAGTAACAGAAACCCTAAGACAAGTTCCAAGTGAGGGACTATAGCATGGTGACTGTAAAGAACTCTTTTGAGAAGTGAGATCAGAAGGAGGGAAGCAGTTGAGAGTTACAATGTTTCAGTTCTTGTTTCTAAGAATCTCCAAGCCAACGGGAAGTAACCAAGGGAGGAAGACTCATTAGGGTGCAGTCTTAAGATGAGGAGCAGAAAGTGCCTGGCCACCTACTCATCATTTCCTTGCCATTGCCTTGCTGAAACACAGATGAGCTGTGGTGCCTGGCTAACACAACTCCCACACATATTATGTAAATCATTTTAACCCATCCTGAACACTATAGGACCTTCTTCTAACCTAACTTACGAGACAATCTGGGGTACTCCTGTAAGTATTCATGCTACAGAATCAGTCTTAAAATAGGGTCAAGAAGGTCTTCTGAGCCAGGTGTTGGTTGGTCATACATGCCTGTAATCCTGGCACTCAGGAGGCAGACACAGGAGGAGGTCAGAGTCATCTTCAGATGCAGAGCAAGTTCAAGGCCATCCTGGACTACAGGAGAGCCTGTCTCAAACAAAAGGTTTTCTAAAAATCAACAGCCACAGGGTAGAATGGTAGCCCAACATTCAGGTATTTGAGGCAGGAAGATCAAGACTTTGAGGCCAAACTCAGCAAGATGGTAAGCTTTTGCCTCCCCCAAAACCCAAACAAATAAAAATCCCCAATCAATCACAATGCAGTTACTGGAAAATAATCTCCAGTCAAAGAATGTTGTTGGTATTAAATCCACTCACTACTGCTCCACCAAGATTCCTAACAACACTAAGGCACTAGACAAAAGGTGAAGGGGCTACACGGGTGACAACAACATTAGGAAAGACGGTATGGTCTTGAGAGGTTCCAGAAAAGTCTACCACCCACACAAATGCCAAAGGTCCAGTAACCGCCACAGTTTTCTTTGATAAAAACCCTCCTTGGGGAATCGTGCCTTAAACCATGTCCTCTTGAGCAAAGCTCTAAAACCTGTGTTAAGTTCACTGTAACTCAGCACAAGCGCAGGAGAACATGGCTACCTTTATGTTTGAAAGAGCTCACCTGAAAGCTCAGCGAATCTACATGTTTAAAAAACAAAACTCAGAAATGGTGTTTATTTATGTATTGGGGTAGCCCATGTGCATGTAAATGCATGGGTGCGTGTGTGTGCCATGTTTGGCGGTCAGAGACAACTTGTGGGTGCCAGTTCTCTTCTTCTACCACGTGGGTCTCAGGACTCAAGGCCAGGTCATGATGACAGGTGACAAGGAGTCCACCAGCTGAGCCATCTCACCAGCTCTGACAATGGCTTGTAGTGGAAGGAACTGGGATGATGTAATTGCCATCAGACAGCATCAGTAACTGCAAGAACGACCATTCTGAAGGAAGCCCCTGAAGACCCCAGCCCACATTTCTGTGAACAGGAGACTTTGGGGGACTTCCTTTAAAGCCGTCTTAAGCTCTCAGAATTAAGGTTTTATTCCTAGACGGAGCCAAACTAGAAATCCCAGAGAGCGGCCCCACCTGCCGGCCAGAGCGGCGCTGCGGCTGAGCAGGAAGAGAGTTCAAAGGACTTCCTTCAGCACTCATGGGCTGACTGCACACTTGGACACAGCGGAAAAGCTTTCCTCCTGCTGCCAGTCATTACCGCACAGCATGACCTCACCACATAGGTGGGGCGGGGTGGGGTGCAGTCCATGTAGGCTCATTATAACCCAGGGCAAGCACTAATAACCAAAATCTACTCAAAGCATCTTGTTAGGATAAATGGTCAAATTCTTCCCTCCTCTTTTAAAAACAATGACTAAACATGTAAGTGTTGGCCAAATGCTCCCAATGCCCTAGTAAACACTGTACACAACTCCTGGTAGTCGGACTGCCCTTATGGTAAGAAGAAATCCACCTGGAACAATACTCGGAAAATCTACCCAGGGTCAGGGAGGCCAGCTCAGCCACACTGTCCTGACCTGTGACCTACCCAATGTGCCACTTATCTAGGGCAGCATTAGTTGCAGAAGAATGTTCTTTCCAATTTTGATCTTTCTCTCTCCCAAGAGGAATTTTGGCTCATCCTTTTTAACATCTTTGGCTATTTCTTGCTAAATCATGTCTCATGTAAAGCAACTCTGTAACAACACTGTAAGAGGACACTGTAGATGAACTGAGCTGAGTAATCGCCTCCAAAGTCACCAAGTCACCTGGAACCTCCAAGTATGACTTTATTCAGAAACAGAGTAGGTTAAGATGTGAAGATGTAACAAGTTAAGAAGAGGCCACACTGGGTTAGCGGTGACTAAGCTCAATGCCTGGCATCCTGTAAGATAAATACACAGATGGGAAATGACATCAGGACACAGGTTAGTACAAGAGCGGTGAATGTACAAGCCACAGAACACAAAGCACTGCCAGCTAGTCCAAGAGGCCAGGAAAAAGCAAAGAAGGAGCCTCCCCTGCCAGCTTCAGAATGAGCACAGCCTTGCTAACATCTTGATTTCTATGTCTAGTTTCTGAAGCTGAGAAAATGCATTCTGTTGTTTAAAGCCATCCAATTAGTGATGCTTTGTTCTGGCAGCCCTAGCAAAGGAGCAGGCTAGGTGTTAATACCTGGAGTACTACTGCTATAATGACTCATCTTGCTCCCACAGGAAGGGTCAGTTCTCTTTCATATCTATACAGGATGCCTGCCTTCCAAGACCACCAATAGATGTGTATGAGACTGCTTTGATTTGAACCCTACAGAACTGTTTTGTTTTCTATACACACTTATGAACTTATGATAAAGTTTAATTTATAAATTAAGCACAATAAGAGATTAACAATTACAACTAAGATAGAATGATTACTTAAACTTGGGAGTCATTTATTTCTGGAATTTCTGCTTAATGTCTCAGACCACGACTGTCTGTGGGTAACTGAAACTGCAGAACCAGATGCAGACAAGGGACTGCTGCAATATGGGTCACTACAAACAGTGCACTGTCCTGTGCATTCTCAGTGCAGTGAGACACTGGCCTTGGGGGATGACGACATCTCTAATGATGTCCGGTCCCTTCTAAAGGGTGCTAAATACTGTTATTTCCAAAGGCATAATTTTTCTCTTTCACTTTAAAAAGAAATGCCCTTTCCTAAGGCAACTAACTCCCTTCTTTTCCCTGAAGCCTCTGAAGGCTCAAGAGCCCACCTGGGTATCTCCTGTAACCGAGAAAACAGATTCTGTCCCTGGGGTTTCCGTGAAAACACACACCGCTGTGAGCCCCATCATGTGACACAGCATCAGCTGGGCCACCTGAAGAGTAACACTAACGAAACAGAAGAAAACAGTGACGTTTTCAGGAAGCTGTGCATTTAACTTGCAAAATATGAATCTCTTCAGAACAGTATATGCAAGAAGACCAAAGTTTATGAGATTTTTCAGCTGCATTAAGACAAAGATGCTTTAAGTTCTCTCAAACTGTCAAGAGTACATTCTGTTTCTACTTATTGAGCCTTGGTGTCCATTCATGTTGCCCTCTTCCCCTTCTTCCCTCTCTCCCTTTTTCCCTTCCTCTCTCCCTCCCTCCTTCTCAGCTTTGCAAATGTTAAGTGCACCCTCTCAATAAGCTAACCCCCAATCTTACTTAGATTTTCTACTTGATTCCTTAATACAAGTCTGGCGATTCCAAGAAGTGGAGTCTGGGTGGGCATCTATCGGCCTAAGCTAACCATATAAACATAGGACCTGCTCACGTGTCAACTGAGAGCACATTAACATCATGGCACAGCGCAGAACTCAATGCTCATGCCCTGCCTGGTGAGATGAGCTCAAATTCCATCTCTTTTTTCACCTCACATGCAGCAAAGCACCATGGTGTTCCAAGGGACTGTTTCAACACAAACTGGAAGCTCTCACAGCCTGGGAAGGAGACAGACTCACAAACTGAGAAAATGACTCCCAAGTGCATGGACAGACTCCCTATGTCAGCCGGCCGCTTCTGAGCTGGGTAAAATATGTACGCTCTCCAGGCTTCGTTCTCTGCACCTGAGACATAAGGAATACTACCCACACCTCAGGGTTAATGTGAAGCAGGGATGAAGCAGAGTGCCAATGTGTCTTATACAGGGGATACATTTGATAAATTTCTAGTTCTTATTCCTTTATTTCCTCAACCCATGTCAACTAACAAAAAGTGATGCAATAAGAATATGGTAGGGCCAGGGAGATGGCTCAGTTACTGCTTGGTGTACAAGCATGAGGATGTGGACACCAATAGCGCCTCCTGCAATAAAAAGGCAGGTGTTACAGCACACATAAAATCCCAGCGCTAAAGAGGAAGAGACAAGAGGGTCCCTGGGACTTGCTAGTCCGTCAGGCTACTCTAATTGGTGAGCTCCAGGTTCAGTGAGAGACCCTGTCTCAAGATATAAGGTGGAAAGTGATTGAGGAAAACATGCAACCTTAACCTCTGATCGCCATACACAAGTGTATACACACATATGTAGGATAACCATGATCCAAACAGTAAATCCATATATGATCAATTACATTTATTCTTACACAGTAATAACAATGATTAATGCTTTCTTCTTGTCTGAGCCAAACTTCATCTAACACATATATTAACCTTCGGAGGTGGTTTGTTGTTGTTGTTGGCTTTTGTTTTGTTTGGTTGTTTGTTTTAGAAACAGATCACACAGAGCCAAGGCTGATCTCTAATTCACTATATAGGCAAGAGTAACCCTGAACTACTGATTATAATACTACTTCCATTTCCCAAATGTGATTATGGGTGCGTGACACCACATCTGACTCCAAGGTAATTTTCATATTGTTTTAAGAACTTGTTTGAGGCACAGAGATGGCTCAGGGGGCAAAGACATTGCTGCCAAGCCTGATTACTTGAGTTTGACCCCCAGTATCCCATACAGTGAAAGAGAAGAACTAACTCCCACAAGCTAACTGATCTCAAAACTCAAGCTATGGAGCAAACATCCCCACAAAATAAATACATAAGTAAGTGTATTTATTTTTAAAGCATGTACTGTAAAAACAGGACTTGTTTAAAAACTCTTTAAAGAAATAAATTCATCTTAACAAAATATTAATATAAATGTTGACTTTGTAAGAGTTTGGTGAAGAAGATATATTTTATATAGATAAACACACACATATTATATAACTATCTTATAACCATTATTCAGCAGGATTAGTGAAAACTCTTTGTGTAGAAACTATTTCTCTATTGACACTTCCTCCCCATTAATTATGAATTAGCCACTTGTTTGGTTGTCAACTTGACTACATCTGAAATTATTCAATTCTTTAATAGAAGAGACAGATTTTTTATAAACCTTTTAATGAAACAAAAACGAGGTAGGCAATAACACAGGAACCCTATTAAGCATTACAGGTGACTGATTTTAATGTTGGGGTCCAGAAACAATCTGCATGAAATAACATATAAAACAAATGTAAAATACAACCTCTGACAACATCTTAAAAGATGGTTAGAGTGCTGCAGCCTGGGTTGGTGAGCAAGGTTCTGAGCTATTTGAAACAAAGAGTGAAAGGATAGGTGAAAACAGAGCCTCCCCACCTGCAGCTTCTGTAGGTCATCACTTCAGGAGGAAAAATAAAATGCTTTCATTCCCTGTCCCCCACAACCAAGAGATAGTTCTGTCTTTCCCTTCTGTTTCAGAACTGCCCCAATCCTTCCCTCTGCTAATGTCTCCCAAGCATTCCCACTTCTTTTGTTGCTTGTCTCCTCTCCACTCTTGGTCCAGTGGTCAAAGGGTGATGTAGGATTTCCCTCTGTAAGCTGTGAACCATTGGTTAATGAATAAAGCTGTTTTGGCCTACGGGCAGGGCAGAATAGAGCTAGTGGGGGTGAGGGTGGGGGAGAACTAAACAGAATGCTGGGATAAAGAAGGCGGAGTCAGGGAAACACCTTGTAGCTACCGAGGAAGAAAGATGCCCTGGAACTTTACAGGGTGGCTGGGAAGTGAAAGAGCAGTCTCTGTCTACAAACGGGTAGTTAGTCTTCATCTCTGACCCACTGTGCACTGATAATGGGATTGGTTCAGTAAAATAAAGATTTACTTTATGGCTTTATCCTCACCTTGTTTTAGATTTTAATCATGATTCAAACATACTGTCTCAAAAAAGGATTTCTTGTGTCTAGAGAATAAACCACTAAACTGACAAGATTCTAGGCAAATTTTTAAAGCAAGAAATCTATTATTACAGTGATGAGAAACCAGAATCTTAAACATGCTGGTCTCTCAATTTATCTTTCCCTAACATATGAGAATTTTATAAGGCTTCAGATATGAATCAGTAAAATGAGCAATTAATTTTCCTCAATGAGACAAATGAGGCACTTCTAAGGAAGTTCTCACGTAAGCCAGGACCCTCAGTCATATAGAGGAAGGTGGTTTGGCATCTTGACACTGCGGTAAATAGCCAGAGAAGCAAAAGAGGCTTGCCTCTGACTAATGCTCTGTACATAATTCGATGTCCTGTTACCTAGAAGTTCTATTTACTAAGAGAACTAATTATTCAGTGGTTTCCCTTCTTCCATAGAATAAATAGCTACATCTATCCATAAATTGCTTCTAGAGTCAAAATTTGTCCATGCCAATTAACCTCTATACTGATTTCAAAAGTACAAAGAACCACTCATGGGCTGGAGAGATAGCTCAGCAGTTAAGAGCATTTCCTGCTCTTCCAAAAGTCCTGAGTTCAATTCCCAGCAACCACATGGTGCCTTACAACCATCTGTAATGAGGTCTGGTGCCCTCTTCTGGCCTACAGGCATACATGTAGACAGAATATATATATATATATTATATATATATATATATCTCCAAAGAATCACGCATATATAACACAGATCCAAGACTTTCCAGAGACAGTGAATGCTCTGTACATAATTCGATGAACTGGTGGGCAACACGTGGATCTCAGCTCATTTTTTCCTTTATAATGAACCCTTCCAGTTCACTAAACAGTCCAGTTGTTTCTTTAATCTTTTAAAAATAACTGATGTTAGAGCAATGATTCAGCAGACAACATCTCTTGTAGTACCTGTTGCTCTTGTAGACAGCCCAGGATCAGTTCCCAGCATGCACATGGCAGCTCACAACCTCCTATAAGGAAACTGATGCTCTCTTCTGGCCTCTGTAGGCATCAGGCACACATGTGATGAACATACATACATGTAAGCCAAATACACATGTAAGATAAAAATAACAAATATTAAAATAAATTTATCCCATACAAAACTCTTGTTTAAAGAGTGGCTCTCCTGAAAGCTAACAAGGATCAATACATAATCTCTGTTTTCCTATGGAGCAGTTTACAGAACTACAAACGCAATTTGAAAATCCTACCAAGTAACGGGCATTAGAGAAGTCCCATAAATATTGTTGATAAACTGATTTTTGTTTAGTAATACTATCAATATTTCCTTAAAGATAGTAAAGAACTACTTTGAGATTAAGAAGCATCCACACACACCTCTAACATTTCTAAGGGCTGAGATAAGACTGTAGGCAGAGGCTTATATTCTACCATGTATAAATTTTAAGTAAAGCTATTAAATAAAATATGATCTTATAGTCTGATACTGACAAATACACCTTCACCTTCAACTACCTTGAAGGACAGGTTCTTAGATTCTTTGATGTCCCCTACCATAGCACGGTGGCACAGAGGACAAGTCTACCCTTTTCTTCCTATCCCCAGTTCTGCCAACACTCCGCTCCCCTTCTCCCTATCTCTTCCATTTTCTCCTCTCCCTCCTCCTTACCCCTTTCTCTAGCAGATCTTGCTATGTCCCCCATGCTGAGCTTGATGACAATATTTTCAATCTCCCAGGCTTTTCCTGGAATACAACCAACTGCCCAGCACCTGGGTTACAAGGTTCATAACATCTCAGTGTAGGACTTTCAGCTCACACCACCCACCCAGTACCCAGGTTACAAAGTTCACAGCACTGGAATACCACCACCTGCCCAGCACCTGGGTTACAAGGTTCACAGTATCTCAGTGTAGAACTTTCAGCTCACAAGTGCCAAAGCAGAGCTTCTCTTGCCCAGGACACTGGGTCATCTTTTGTTTTTTCAAAGCAGGGTTTCTCTCCGTAGCCCTGGCTGTCCTGGAACTTGTTCTATGGACCAGGCTGGCCTTGAACTCAGAGATCTGCCTGCCTCTGCCTCGTGAGTGCTAGGATTAAAGGTATATGCCACCACACCCCACTTGAATAACTTATTCAATAAAGAAATGGCCAGATCACACTTGCTACCAGTCATTATTCTAGATGAAAGTCAGTAAGTAACAAGATGATAAAACCTAAATGTCCAACCCCTAAGCACTTCAGTTCTCTCAAGACCTATAACCAGCGGGTCTAATATTTATCTGGATCTAGTTCCAAACCTTTATCTGTACTTTCTTCACAAGCCCATTCAAGTTTACAACATTCTATTCACGTTACAACAGAGTTAAGACAACAAGAAAAAGTCAAGAGAACACAGAGTATCAAAACACAAGATCAGATATGCAAATGGAAGAGAAAGCATTTCCTTTACGTGTCCGTTGCCAACACTTGGATGTCGCAGCTGGTGTAAGCTCAGTATCACAGTACAGCCAAGTCCACTCCCTCTCACTGATGCAGACGCACACAGATACTGTCTTTTCCTGTTAAGGTCCATAGCCTAGCAACCAGCAAAGCAGCAGGGCATGCTGAGCCACAGCACATAAGTAAAGATAGCCTCTCCCTGCACAGAACCCCCCCTCACCATAACTCACTGTGCTCCAGGAACTCATTTAGCCAGAAAATGACTGTACACTTGAAAAAACTATTAGATAACTTGTTATCACAGTTCATAACACTCCATAGAGGGCAAGTATTTCAACTGGAAATCTTACTTATTTGTACTTACTGAGATTGTACCATTGTCTAGACCTATGGACAGTCTTCTTGTTTCCGGGTTAAAAGACATGCATGAACATGGAGCTGAAAGAAATGAACATGTTGATGAAATTAACAAAACAATGATTCTCATCGGTTCCGGGGTGCCTAATGAGCTAAGTGTGTGGCGAGGTTCACCCCACTGTCTCCTGAAACAGTTCATTTAAACCATACTTGCAACAAAGGAAAAACAGCAATTTTGCAACTAAACACCTAGTTTTTAAATTGCCCTTTTAATGAATACACAAGAAAGACATTCTCAGCCATGGCAAACCCTAAAGGCTGGAGTCTTGGCTTGTGCTGGTCATATTGGATCTAAATTTGCCTATCTAGAAGACTGCTCTACTTTATGCTGTGTAAGCCTTTGGTCACCACTTTCTCAATCCCACTCAAACCCAACTTATTTGAGCAAGCAATGTTTTCTGAGCTGGAGAGAAAACAGAAAGATTTTACCCTCTACTAGATATCCAAATATACACACCAGTGCTGAAAAGTGTATCAGTTCAGAATTTATGTGGAGCAAATGAACTACTGAGGGATTTTACTCCAAGTGTTCAAGAAGTATAATGGAGCCAGGCAGTGGTGGCGCACGCCTTTAATCGCAGCACTCGCAGCACTCAGGAGGCAGAGGCAGGCGGATCTCTGTGAGTTCGAGGCCAGCCTGGTCTACAAGAGCTGGTTCCAGGACAGGCACCAAAACTACAGAGAAACCTTGCCTCGAAAAACAAAAACAAGAAGGAGGGGAAGGAAGGAGGAGGAGGAGGAGGAGGAGGAGGAGGAG
>PVIU01016337.1:0-45307 GCA_004026605.1 Ondatra zibethicus
GAAGGAACATTGCCTAATTCATTTTATGAGGTCACAGTTACCCCAATACCCAAACCACATAAAGACTCAACAAAGAAAGAGAATTACAGATCAATCTCCCTTACGAACATAGATGCAAAGTCTCGATAAAATGCTTGCAAACCAAATTCAAGAACACATCAAAAACATCATGCACCATGATCAAATAGAATTCATCCCAAATATGTTGCAAGGATGGTCCAACATATGAAAGTAAGTAAATATAATATACCTATTCATTATAGTACTTGAAGTCTTAGAGAAATAAGACCACTGAAGGAGATCAAGGGGCTATAAATTAGGAAGAAAGTCAAAATATCTTTTTTGGCAGATGATCTGATAGTACACATAAGTGACCCAAAAATTCTACTGGAAAACTCCTACAGCTGATGAACACTTTCAGCAAAATAACTGGATACAAAATTAACTAAAATAAAATCAGTAACCCTCCTGTATACAAATGACAAATTGTCTGAAAAAGAAATCAAGAAAACAATACCTTTCACAATAGCTCAGAAAGTATAAAACATACTAGGAGCAACTCTAACCAAGTATGTATTACTTATATGATAAAAAAAGTGAAAAGAGAACTGAAGGAGATATCAGAAGAAGATGGAAAAATCTCCCATGCTCGTGGATAAGTAAGATTAATATAGTAAAAATGGTCATCCTACCAAAAGCAACCTAATCCACATCAAAACTCCAACATAATTCTTCACAAATCTTGAAAGGGTAATTCTCAGCTTCATATGGAAACAAAAAAAAAGGATAGCTAAAACGATCCTGAATAATAAAAGAACTGTTGGATGTATCACCACCCCCAACTTCTAATTCTACTACAGAGCAATAGCAATAAAAACTACGTGGTATTGGTACAAAAACAGACAAGATGATCAATGAAATCAAATTGAAAACCCAAATATAAATCCACACACCTATAGACTCATGTGGTTTGGTTTGGTTTTTTGAGACAAGGTTTCTCTGTGTCGCAGCCCAGGCTGTCCTGGAACCTTGATCTATAGACCAGGCTGGCCTCAAACTCACAGAGAGCCACCTATCTCTGCCTCCCCAGTTCTGGGATAAAAGGCGTGTAGGTACTACCACTGCCTGGCAGACACCTGCCTAGTGTTTTTGGAAAGGACTTTCTCAACAGAACAGTGTTATCACAGACTCTAACAACTGATAAATGGGACCTCATAAAACTGAAAAGCTTCTGGAGCAAAGGACGCTGTCATTTGGATAAAATGGCAGCCTATAGAATAGGAAGATTGTTAACAGCTACACATTCAATAGTGAGCTAATATCCAAAATATATAAAGAACTCAAAAATTTAGATAGCAAAAAACAAATAAATCGATTGTTGTGGAATATTCATTTACATCCAAAATATATAAAGAACTCAAAATTTAGATATCAAAAAACCGAATAAACCAATTGTTGTGGAATATTCATTTATACTGCGTGAAGATATGTCACTGTGATTGGCTTAATAAAAATCTAAGTGGCCAATAGCTAGGCAGGATTTGGGGGGGCAAAGAGAATGCTAGGAAAAATAAAGACAGAGAAGCCAGATAGAGTAAGAACGAGTCAGACTCACAAAACAGAATAAAGGTAAAAGCCACATGGTAGAATAGAGATTAATAAAAATATGGGTTAATTTAAGTTATAAGAGTTAGTTAGGAACAAACCTAAGCTATCAGTCAAGCTTTCATAATTAATAAGAAGTCTCCATGTGGTTATTTGGGAGCTAGCATGTGGAACAGACAAAGTCTGCCTACACCCAATTTTAAAAAATGAGGTACAGCTCTGTCTTAGTGTTCTAGTGCTCTGAAGAGACACCATGACCATGGCAACTCTTTTTTTAATTAATTAATTTATTTTAAGAACTGGGTATTCTATCTGCACATACAACTTTATACCAGAAGAGGGCATCATACCCCACTAGCAATGGTTGTAAGCCACCATGTGGTTGCTGGGAATTGAACTCAGAACCTCTGGAAGACCAGCCAGTGCTCTTAACCATTGAGTCATCTCTCTAGCCTGGCAACTCTTGTAAAAGAAAGCATTTAGCTGGTGCTTGCTTACAGTTTCAGAGATTTCATCCATTGTCATCATGGCAAGGAGCATGACAGCATGCAAGTTGGCATGGTGCTAGAGAAGTAGTTGAGAGTTCTACATCCAGATCAGGAGGCTGCAGGAAGAGAGAGATATTGGGACTGGCTTGGGCATTTGCAAAGTGTATTTATTTATTTACTTACTTTTTATTTTGGTTTTTTTTGAAACAGTGTTTCCCAGTAGCTATGGAGCCAGTCCTGGATCTGGCTTGTAGACCAGGCTGACTTCGAAATCACAGAAATCCGCCTGCCTCTGCCTCCCAAGTGCTGGGATTAAAGACTTGCACCACCACTGCCCAGTGATGCTCTATTTATAATAGCCAGGAATTGCAAACAATCAAGATGTCTCTCAACAGATGAATGGTTAAAGAAAATGTGCTGACTGCTGTGGTGCACGCCCACCAGGCTGCAGTAGGTGAGAGACCTGACTCTAACCTGAGCCCCAACCCTTGCCATTCATAGGCTGCTGTCCTGGCAAGACCTACTTTGCTGCCCAAACCCACTCACCTGAACATTCTCCCTGTGGCCAGCCCTCCCAGCAACTCCAGTAGACTACATAGACACAGGCACAAACCACGCCAGTTAGAAAGCCAGGTGAGTGACTAGCCTCTCAGCTGGACTGCCCTGAAGTCCAGACCCTAAACGAACCCCAGGGCACATCTTGTGCCCCTTCCCCTCCCATCTCAGCATCAGCAAGGCAACTGAACCCTGCCCCCACCTCTAGTGGAACTCCATTGTTCTGGTGTGCTCCCCACCAGCCTGCAGGCAGATGAGAGGCCCTGTGCGCCAACTCCTACCACTCACTGGACACTGTCCTGGCAAGACCCGCTCTGCCACCCAACCCCAAGCACCTGAACATCCCCCCCATGGCCAGCCCTCCCCCACAACTCCAGCAGACTAAATAGGAACAGGTGAAAATCATACCAGTTGGGAAATCAGGCACAGGCCCAAACCACAACAATTGGATGAACAGGCACAGGACAGGTACAAGCCACACCAGTTGAAAGAAAAGATGAGTAAATGCCACTGTGAGGATACATTTAACAAACGAAAGAGCAGTATGGCACCACCAGAACCCAGTGATTCTACAACAGCAAAACCTGAACATTTCAATGCAGCTGAAACACAAGAAAACAAACTTAAAAATTATTTTATAAAGATGATAGAGGCTCTTAAAGAGGAAACAAAAAAATTCCCTTAAAGAAGTCGAGGAAAAGACAAACAAAATATTGGAAGAAATCAATGAATCCCTTAAAGAAAACAAAGAAATTCAAGAAAAAACAATCAAACAGGTGAATGAAACAGTTGAAAACTGTTGAAAGACTTGAAAACTGAAATAGAAACAATAGAGAAAACACAAATCGAGGGAATTCTAGAAATGGACAATCTGGGGAAGTGAACAGGAATTACAGATGCATGCATCACCAACAGAATACAAGACATGGAAGAGAGAATCTCAGACACTGAAGATATGATAGAGGAAATAGATCCATCAGTCAAAGAAATGTTAAATCCAATAAATTCCTAACCAAAAAAATCTAAGAAATCTGGGACATCATGAAAAGATCAAACCTAAGAATAACAGGGATAGAAGAATCCCACTCAAAGGCATGGCAAACATATTCATAGAAGAAAACTTTCCCAACCTAAAGAAGGACACACCTATAAAGGTACAAGAAGTGTATAGAACACCAAATAGGCTAGACCAAAAAAAAAGTCTCCTCACCATATAATAATCAAACACTAAACATAAAGAATAAGGAAAGAATTTTAAGAGCTACAAAGGAAAAAGGCCAAGTAACATATAAAGGCAGAACTATCAGAATTACACCCAACTTCTCCATGGAGACTATAAAAGCCAAAAGGTCCTGAACAGATGTTTTACAAACACTAAGGGACCATGGATAACATACCCAGCAAAACTTTCAATCAACATAGACATAGAAAACAAGATATTTCATGACAAAACCAGATTTAAACAATACCTATCCACAAATCCAGCCCTACAGAAAGTACTAGAAGGAAAACTTCAACCCAAGGAAGCTAAGTGCACCCACAAAAAAACACAGGCAACAGGTAACCTTACACCAGCAAACCGCAAACAAGGGAAACACACAAATACTACCACCGAAAAAATAACAGTAATTAACAATCAGTGGTCATTAATATCTCTTAATATCAGTGGACTCAATTCACCTATAAAAAGACACAGGGTAACAGAATGGATACAAAAACAGGATCCCTCCTTCTGCTGCATACAAGAAACACACCTCAATCTCAAAGACAGACATTACCTCAGAGAAAAAGATTAGGAAAAGATTTTCCAATCCAATGATCCTGAGAAGCAAACTGGTGTAGCTATCCTACTATCTAACAAAATAGACTTCAAACTAAAATTAATCAAAAGAGATAGAGAAGGACATTTCCTATTTATCACAGGAAAAACCAGTCAAGATGAAGTCTCAATTCTAAACATCTATGCTCCAAATACAAGGGCACCCACATTTGTAAAAGAAACATACTAAAGATTAAAATACACATCAAACCACACACACTACACTTCAACACCCCACTCTCAGCAAAGGACAGGTCTGCCAGACAGAACCTTAACAGAGAAACAAGGGAATTAACTGATGTTGTGACTCAAATGGACTTAATAGACATCTACAGAACCTTTCACCCAAACACAATGGAATATACCTTCTTCTCAGCACCTCATGGAACCTTTTCTAAAATTGACCACATACTTGGTCATAAAGCAAATCTCAAAAGGTACAGAAAAATTGGAGTACCTTGTATCTTATCAGCCCACCATGGGCTAAATTTAGAGTTCGACAACAACACAAACTACATAAAGCCTAGACACTCACGGAAACTGAACAGTTCTCAACTGAACCACGTCTGGGTAAAGGAAGAAATGGGAAAGAAATTAAGAACTTCCTAGAATTCAGTGAAAATGAATGCACAACATACCCAAACTTATGGTACACAATGAAAGCAGTGCTAAGACAAAAGTTTATAGCACTAAAAGCCTACATAAAGGATTTGGAGAAATCTCACCAAAGCGACTTAACAGCACACCTGAAAGCTCTAGAACAAAAAGAACCACACTCACCCAAGGAGGAGTAGATGGCAGGAAATAATCAAACTCAGGGCTGAAACCAATAAATTGAAACAAATAAAATAATACAAAGAATCAATGAAACAAAGAGTTACTTCTTTGAGAAAATCAACAAGATAGACACTTATCCAAAATAACCAAATTAACAAAATCAGAAACGAAAAGAGGGATGTAACGATAGACTCCGAGGAAACAGAGAGTCATTACATCATATTTCAAAAACCTGTACTCCACAAAATTGGAAAATCTAAAATAAATGGACAACTTTCTTGATAGGTACCACATACCAAGACCAGATAAAAAATTTAAACAGACCTATAATCCCTAAGGAAATAGAAACAGTCATCAAAAGACTCCCAACCAAAAAAAAAAAAAAAGCCCAGTGCCATAGCACAGAATTCTATTAGAATTTCAAAGAAGAGCTAATACCAATACTAAATTGTTCCACATAAAAGAAGTAGAAGGAGTATTTCCAAATTGTTTTTATGAGACCACAGTTACCCTGATAGCCAAACCAAACAAAGATGCAACAGACAAAGAGAATTACAGACCAATCTTCTTCATGAACATTGATGCAAAAATATTCAACAAAATACTGGAAAACTGCTGGGTGGTGGTGGTGCATGCCTTTAATCCCAGTACTCGGGAGGCAGAGGCAAGCGGATGGATCTGAGTTCAAGGCCGGCCTGGTCCACAAGAGCTAGTTCCAAGACAGCTAGGGCTGTTACACAATAAAACCCTCCCTTAAAAAACAAAAACAAAAACAAATACTGGCAAGCCAAATGCAAGAACACATCCAAAAAAACCAACCCCCCCAAAATCACCATGATCGAGTAGGCTTCATCCCAGAGATGCAGGGATGGTTCCACATATGAAAATCTGTCAATATAATATACTATATAAACAAACTGAAAGAAAAAAACACATGATCTTTTCATTAGATGCTGAAAAAGCCTTTGACAAAATCCAACACCCCGTCATGATAAAGGTTCTGGAGAGAACAGTGATACAAGGAACATACCTCAACATAATAAAGGCAATAAACAGCAAGCCAATAGTCAATATCAAATTTAGCAGAGAGAAACTCAAAGTGATTCCACTAAAAGCAGAAACAAGACAAGGATATCCACTTTCTCCATGTCTATTCAATATAGTACTTGAGGTTCTACCTACAGCAACAAGGCAACAAAAGGAGATCAAGGGGATACAAATGGAAAGGAAGAAGTCAAATTTTTGCTATTTGCAGATGATATGATAGTATACATAAGTGACCCCAAAAATTCTACTCCTACAGCTGATAAACACCTTCAGTAATGTGGCTGGATACAAGATTAACTAAAAAAGTCAATAGCCCTCCTATATACAAATGATAAATGGGATGAGAAAGAAATCAGAGAAACAACACCGTTTACAATAGCCACAAATAATATTAAATATCTTGGGGTAACTCTAACCAAACAAGTGAAAGATCTGTATGACAAGAATTTTAAGTCTTTGAAGAAAGAAATTGGGGAAGATATCAGAAAATGGAAAGATCTCCCATGTTCATGGATCAGTAGGATTAACATAGTAAAAATGGTCCCTACCAAAAGCAATCTACAGAGTCAATGTAATCCCCATCACAATCCCAACACAATTCTTCACAGACCTCTAAAGAACAATATTCAACCTCATACAGAAAAACAAAAACCCAGGATTGTTAAAACAACCCCGTATAATAAAGGAACTTCTGGTGGTATCACTATCCCTATCTTCAAGCTCTACTACAGAGCTATAGGAAGAAAAAACAGTTTTGTATTGGCATAAAAACAGACATGTGGATCAATGGAATTGAATCAAAGACCCTGACATAAGCCCACACATCTAGGAACACCTGATTTTTTGACAAAGAAGCCAAAAATATACAATGGGGAAAAAAAAGCATCTTCAACAAATGGTGCTGGCATAACTGGATGGCAGCATGTAGAAGAGTGCAAATAGGTCCATATCTATTGCCCTACACAAAACTCAAGTCCAAGTGGATCAAAGACCTCAACATTAATCCAGGTGCACTGAACCTGATAGAAGAGAAAGTGGGAAGTAGCCTTGAACTCATTGGTACTGGAGACTACTCCCTGAATACAACAGCAGTAGCACAGGCACTGAGATTGATAATTAATAAATGGGACCTCCAGAATCTGAAAAGCTTCTGTAAGGCAAAGGACTACAGAATGGGAAAAAATCTTCACCAACCCCACATCTGACAGAGTGCTGATACCCAAAATATATAAAGAACTCAATAAATTAGACATCAAAATACCAAATAATCACATTATAAATGAGGAACAGATTTAAACAGAGAATTCTCAGCAGAAGAATCTTGAATGGCCGAGATACACTTAAAGAAGTGTTCAACATCCTTTTCTATCAGGGAAATGCAAATCAAAACGACTCTGAGACGCCATATTACACCCGTCAGAATGGCCAAAATCAAAAATGCTAATGGCAGTCTAGGTTGGAAAGGATGTGGAGTAAGGTGGGAGAGCAAACTTGTACAGTCACTTTGGAAAGCAGTATGGAGGTTTCTCAGAAACTTTGGACTCAATCTACCTCAAGATCCAGTGATACCAGTCTTGGACATATACCGAAAGGATGCTCAATCACACCCCAAGGACACTTGCTCAACTATGTTCATAGCAGCATTATTTGTAATAGCCAGAACCTGGAAATAACCTAGATGCCCCTCGACTGAAAAATGGATGAAGAAAATGTGGTATATCTACACAATGGAATATTACTCAGCCCCCAAAAAGCAATGACATCATGAAATTTGCAGGTTAATGGATGGAACTAGAAAAAATCATCCAGAGATAGGTAACCCAGACCCAGAAAGACAAACATTGTGTACTCACTCATAAGTGGATATTAGATGTAAAGCCAAGGATAATCAGGCTACAATCCTCAGCCCCAGAGAAGCTAGGTAGACAAGGAAGACCCTATGAGAGATTCATGGATCTCTCTGGGAAGAAGAAGTAGAAGGGATGTCCTGGGTAAACTAGGGAATGGGGGGATGGGAACATGAGGGATCAGGATGGTTGAGATGTGGGCTGGATGGAGTGGGAGAGTGATGGGGGAGATATCTTGATAGAGAAGGCCATTGTAGGGTTAGGGAGAAACCTGGTGACAGGAAGGCACCCAGGAACCCACAGGGACGACCCCAGTTAACACTCCTAGCAATAGTGGAGAAGGAGCCTGAACTGGCCTTCCCCTGTAATCAGATCAGTGACTGCCTTAGCTGTCATCATCTAGTACCTGATGGAAGCAGATGCAGAGATCCACAGCCAAGCACTGAGCCGAGCTCCAGGAGTCCAGTTGAAGAGAGGGGGGAGAGATTGTATGAGCAAGGGGGGTTAAGATCATAATGGAGAAACATGCAGAGACAGCTGACATGAGTATGTGGGAGCTCATGGACTCTGGATGGACAGCTAGGGAGCCAGCCTGGGACTGACCTAGGCCCTCTGCATCTGGGTGACAATTGTGTAGCTTGGTCTTTTGTGGGGCCCCTAGCAGTGGGACCAGGACCTGTTCCTGATGCCTGAGCTTGTTCTTTGGAACCTATTCCCTATGATGGGATGCCTTGTTCAGCCTTGATGCATGGGGGAGGAGCGTGGTCCTGCCTCCACTTGATATGCCTTGCTTTGTCGATTCCCATCTAAGGGGAGATGGAGGAGCAGTGAATCGGGCCATTGAGTGGAGGTGGGGGAGGAAGCTGGAGGAGAGAAGGGAGGGAGAACTGGTTGGTATGTAAAATAAATAAAAAATTAAATAATAATTAAAAAAGAAAATGTGCTACATTTGCACAATGGACCATTAAAAAATGAAATCATCAGAGAAGCTTCCTCCTGCAGCAGGTGGGCACAAACACAAAGGCCTACAGCCAGACATTATGCAGAGAGTGAGAGACCATGGAACCTATAAGGGATTATCTCATTAAATTCCTCCCCTCAGGTCTCAGGGAACCCCGGGAAACAGGAGGTAGAGACAGTGTAAGAAGCAGAGGGGATAGAAGACAGGTGAGGGTAGAAAAAAACAACAAAGAAAACAAGGCCCTCTAAATCAACATAACCAACACACATGAACTCACAGAGACTGTGGCCGCATGCATAGGGCCTGCACAGGTCTGTACCAGATGGTGTACAAGAGCTGAAAAGGGTGGACACATGGCCCCATCCTTAACCCAGAAGCTATCTCCAATAGATAAGCACTCCTTAATAAAAAATTAGTTTCCCCCAAGGGAGTCTCACTGAGAAAACAAACTACTCTTTAAGGGTAGGCTACATGCTCAGTAGTAGATAATCATTAGAGAACGAATTCAGGGGCATCTTGGGAAGTTCATTGTCTCATAATGCCATGTCAAGGCTTCTCTTGTTTTTTTTTAATTTTTATCTTATTTTTTATTTTAATTTTAACTTCTCTAACTCATATATTTTCCCTCTTTTTACCCTAACAATCCTTTGCATGTGCAAATAAGTGGGTCTCTGACTTTCTGTTTCTTGTGTCTTTTTTCTGCTCTTTTCCTCCTTCTGTTTGATTTGTCCTATCTGATGTGTTAGCTTTTTTTTGTAATAGTATGCTACAGTATAGTATAGTCTTTTAGAAGTCTGTTTATTTCCTATGAGAGACAGAAAGGGAGTGGTTCCAGATAGAAGAAGAAGTGGGGAGGAACTGGGGGGAATAGAAGAAGGGGAAACCATTATCAGGGTATATTATGTGAAAAAAAATCTATTTACAGTAAATGGGGGGGGGAAGATGGGCTGGAGAGATGGTTCAGAAGTTAAAAGTACTAGCTGCTCTTCCAGAGGTCCTGAGTTCAAGTCCCAGAAGCCACCTGGTGGCTCACAACCACCTATAATGAGATCTGGAACCCTCTTCTGCCTGCAATCGTAAGCCATAAGAATGTCCATTCCTTTGCAACTTGGCCTGTGATGGTAGATTTCACTATTATTGAGTATAATTCCTACATGTCTTCAAAATAAAAGAGGGCATGGTGCCCAGCCCTGTGGGAAGTCCAAGGCCCTCCACACTCCATCCCGTCCTAGGAAGGTGTGCATCCAAATCCACTAGCGGGAGGGAGGGGGGGAGCGGGAGAGGACTGGGAGAAGGGGAGGAAATGTAAATTCTTTTTTTTGTTTGAATGGAAAAAAATAAAAGAATATGGGAAAAAGAAAAAAAATAAAAATAAATAAATCTTTTCTCTGGTATGCGTTTCATTGCTGAATTATTGTGGCTGTTTTTACCACCCTTTTAAGCTCTGGTTTGCCTTTCTTGACTATAGTCACCATCATGGCACCCACAAAAATAGAGCCAAGTCTGTTCAGTCATCTTCCAATTGCCTTCATGGAGCTAAAACACAGATTTTCTTCTTGCTGGTTTTGGTTTTGGATATTTGTTTGTTGGTTTGTTTTGAGACAGTGTTTCCTTTCCTTTGTATCTTTAGCTGTCCTAGAACTCGCTCTGTAGATGAGTCTGGCCACAAACTCATAGAGGTCCACCTGCCTCTGGCTCCCAAGTGCTGGGATTAAAAGTGTGTGCCGCAATGCCAAACTTGTGGGGTTTTTTTTGTTTTGTTTTGTTTTGTTTTTGCTTCTGTAGTGTCAGCACCATTGATCATTGTTCTTACAGTAAGGAAGACTAGTGCAGCTTATATATATCTTAAAATTAGGGACCCAGGGCTGGTAAGATGGCCCAGTGGGTACCAGTGCCAGCTACTAAGCCTGAGGACCTGAATTCAATCCCTGAGACCCACATAGTGGAAGGAGAGATTCAACTATCAAAAGTTGTCCCCTTAACCTCCACAAGAATGCTGTGGTGTGTAAATATACACATACAGTGTAAATAGTATGTAATTTAAAAAATTAAAATCCAAGATCTTCATCATTGTTCTTCTTTTCAAAATTATTCCAGATAATTAGGTCTTTACATGCTCATATAGTCTTTGGAATCAGTTTCTAGCAAAACACTCACAGCAATTTTGACTGGGATCACATTGAACCTGTATATTAATTTGGGGGATCTTTCAGTCAGTTGGGGTACTTTGTAAGAAAGTACTATAAACTGAGTAATTTATAAACAAATAGAAATTTATTTTCCGTAGCTCTGGAAGCTGGGAAGTTCCAGATTCAAGTGCTTGCAGGTTCTATGTCAATCCTATGCTTGTAGTCCATCCCAGAAAGCAGCTTCTTTGAGATTCAGGTTTGAAGACTTATTTGCCAAAACAAATGACAGTATGAAGGAGAGGGAAGGGAAGAAAGGATGAAGCAATGCTTTGCCTTTTTGTTGTTTTTGTTTGTTTGTTTTTGCTTTCTCCCCCCTCAACTGGTGTAGGAGGTCCTTCTGTATTTGTGTTGCTTTCATTGGTTGAATAAAGAAACTGCCTTGGCCTTTTGATAGGACAGCACTTAGGTAGGCAGAGTAGACAGAACTGAATTCTGGGAGGAAGGAAGCAGAGAGAGAGAGAGAGAGAGAGAAAGAGAGAGAGAGAGAGAGAGGGAGAGGGAGAGAGAGAAAGTGCCGCCATGGAGCTGCCAGGTCAGACATGCTGAATCTTTCCCGGTAAGCCATGACCTCGTGGTGACATACAGATTAATAGAAATGGTTTGAATCAAGATGTGAGAGTTAGCCAATAAGAGGCTAGAGACAATGGGCAAGGCAGTAATTTAATTAATACAGTGTCTATGTGATTATTTCAGGTGTAAGCTAGCAGCCTGCTCCTCCTACAACAGATTGGCACCTCAACGTAGTTGACTAACTCCATGTAAAACCTGAGAGGGCTTGAAAAGGAATTCTAGACACACAGAAAAAACAGAGTTTAACACAGCTTTTTGCTGTTTGCTGGCGGCATTCCGCAGAGAGATTTTCCTGACTCAGCAGGAAAAAAAGCCGCGCCATTTTAAAACAAGGCTTTCTGGGCCCTGCCGCCAGTGAAAACTCTGGCTATAAAGGCCAGATGTTTCTGTGCGCACTAGGGTTGGGAGGAAACTGGCCGAGACAATGCCTGTGGCTCGGTGCACCCTGCCTGGGCAGGTAGCGAAATCAGGTCTACTAGGCTTAGGCAGGTGGGAAAGCATGTCGGATTCCTGCCGCCATACACAGAGATGTTTCCAGGCTGTGCAGTGCTCTGTATGGCAGATTTGGCTGTAACTCAGATGAAAAGAGTTTATGTGCTGCACGCTCATTCTCAGAGTTAAAGTGCTGAGTGCAGCTCCTACCTGGCGGCCCCAGAGCTAGCAGAAATGGTACATCCACCATTTTGAAATTGGAGAGAGGCAGAGCCAACATCCAGAGCAGCTTCAACCAAGCTGCTTAGCATTTTAAAAGCTCTTCAATACAGTAGAGAATTAAAGACAATGCAATAGGACAGATTCAGACATAAAAGACCTCTCTAAATGGGTCATAGTGTTAGATAAATGTATGTAGGCTTGGGAGAGAGAAGAAAAAGAGTATAGAAAGTCATAAAATAAAGTTAATGCTTTAAAAAAAACAGGTAGAGTCTTTAAAGAGACAGAGTAAAGTGATAGAATAAAAATAAGCCACATAAAAATGGAAAATTCACAGAGAGTCTGGATTCTGTGTATTATTGTGTTTTTTCATCTTTTTTTATTACTTAAAAAACCAATCCAAATTCCCACTCCCTCCCCTCCTCCCCTCCTCCCAGTCCCTCCCTCTCCCTCCACAGACCCTCCCTCTCACCCCTCCAACCCTAAGGGAGTGCCATGCACTCCACCCTGTGGAAAGTCCAAGGTCCTCCCTACTACATCTAGGTTGAGCAAGGTTTACATCCAAAGAGACTAGGATCCCATGAGGCCAGCATATGCAGTAAAGACACATCCCAGTGTCACTATCAGTGACCCCTCAGTCTACCCCAGCTGACAACCCACTTCAGAGGGCTTGGTTGTTCGCATGCTCGTTCACTCCCAGTCCAGGTGGAGTTGGTGAGTTCCCATTAGTTCAAGCAAACTGTCTCAGTGGATGACCCCTTCATGGTCTGGAATTCCTTGCTCATACTCTAACTCCTTCCACTCTTCAACTGGATCTTGGGAGCTCAGTCAAGTGCGCTGATGTGGGTCATTGTCTCTGTTCTCATCTTTTGTTGGCTGAAGGGTCTATGGTGATATTTAAGATAATCATCAGTCTGACTACAGGGTAAGGTTAGTTCAGACACCCTCTCCTCTATTGCTTAGGGTCTCAGCTGGGTTCATCTCTGTGGGTTCTTGGGCATTTTTCTAGAGCCAGGTTCTTGCTAACTCTATAATGGCTCCCTCAATCAAGATTATCTCTTTCCTTGCTCTCGTATCTGTCCTTCCTCCATCTCGACCATCCAATTCCCTCAAGTTCTCCTCAGCCCCCTTTCTTCCCCCCCTCTACCTCCCACACCCCTGCTCCCAAATTTTTGTCTGATTCCAATTTCCAGGTGGGTCTATATATATATTTCTTTAGGTTCACCTTATTACTTAGTTTCAATAGGAACCTGAACTATAGGCTTGTTGCCCTTTGTTTATGACTAGTATCCACTTATGAGTGAGTACATACCATATTTATTTTTTGGGTCTGGGTTACCTCACTCAGGATAATGTTTTCTAATTCTGTCCATTTGCATGCGAAATTTAAGATGTCATTATTTTTTACTGCTGAGTAGTACTCTAATGTGTAGATGTGCCACACTTTCTTTATCCATTCTTCAGTTGAGAGGCATCTAGGTTCTGGCTATTACAAATAATGCTGCTATGAACATAGTTGAACAAATGCTCTTGTAGTATGATTGAGAGTATTTTAGGTATATTCCCAAGAGTGGAATTGCTGGATCCTTAGGTAGGTTAATTCCAAGTTTTCTGAGAAACTGCCACACTGAATTCCAAAGTGGTTGCACAAGTTTGCATTCCCACCAGCAATGGATGAGAGTTCCCCTAGCTCCACAACCTCTCCAGCATAAGCTATCATTAGTGTTTTTGATCTTAGCCATTCTGACAGGAGTAAGATGGTATCTCAAAGTTGTTTTGATTTGCATTTCCCTGATAGCTAAGGAAGAAGAACATGTCCTTAAGTATCTTTTGGCCATTTGAAATTCTTCTGTTGAGAATTCTCTGGTCAGTTCCGTACACCACATTTTAATCGGGTTATTTAGAATTTTAATGTCTAATTTCTTGAGTTCTTTATAAATTTTGGAGATCAAGCCTTTGTCTGATGTGGGGTTGTTAAAGATTTTTTTCCCATTCAGTAGGCTGTCTTTTTGTCTTATTGACTATTGCTCAATATCCTTTGCTTTACAGAAGCTTCTCAGTTTCAGGAGGTCCCATTTATTTATTGATGCTCTTATTGTCTGTGCTACTGGGGTTATATTTAGGAAGTGGTCTCCTGTGCCCATGCATTGGAGGTTGCTTCCCACTTTCTCCTCTATCAGGTTCAGAGTGGTCGGTTTTATATTGAGGTCTTTAATCCATCTGGACTTGAGTTCTGTGCATGGTGACAGATATGGATCTATTTTCATTCTTCTACAAGTTGACATCCAGTTATGTCAGCACCATTTGTTGAAGATGCTTTCTTTTTTTCCAATGTATCTTTTTTGCATCTTTGTCAAAAATCAGGTGTTCATAGGTGTGTGAATTAATATCCAGGTCTTCAATTCCATTCCATTCATCAATGTCTCTGTTTTTATGCCAATACCAAGCTGTTTTCATTACTGTAGCTCTGTAATAGAGCTTGATGTCAGGGATGGTAATGCCTCTGGCAGTTCCTTTATTGTATAGGATTGTTTTGACTATCCTGGGTTTCTTGCTTTTCCATATGAAGTTGAATATCGTTCTTTCAAGGTCTGTGAAGAATTGTGTTGGGATTTTGATGGGGATTGCTTTGAATCTATAGATTGCCTTTGGTAAGATTGCCATTTTTACTATGGTGATCCTTCCTATCCAGGAGCATGGAAGATCTTTCTATTTTCTGGTATCTTCCTCAATTTCTTTCTTAAAAGACATAAAGTTCTTGTCAAATAGGTCTTTCACATCCTTTGTTAGTGTTACCCCAAGATATTTTATGTGATTTATGGCTATTGTGAAAGGTGATGTTTCTCTGATTTCCCTCTCAGCTTCTTTATCCTTTGTGTATAGGAGGGCTACTGATTTTTTTTGAGTTGATCTTGTATCCTGCCACTTCACTGAAGGTATTTATCAGCTGTAGGCGTTCTCTGGTAGAGTTTTTGGGGTCACTTATATACACTATCATGTCATCTGCAAATAATGAAAGTTTAACTTCTTCCTTTCCAATTTGAATCCCCTTGATCTCCTTATGTTGTCTTATTGCTGTTGCTAGAACTTCAAGAACTATGTTGAAGAGATGGAGAGTGGACAGCCTTGTCTTGTTCCTGATTTTAGTGGAATCGTTTGAGTTTCTCTCCATTTAATTTGATGTTAGCTGTCAGCTTGCTGTATATTGCTTTTATTATCTTTAGATATGATCCTTGTATCCCTAATCTTTCCGAGACCTTTATCATGAAAGGGTGTTGAATTTTGTCAAATGCTTTTTCTCCATCCAATGAAATGATCATAAGGGTTTTTTTTTTCAGTTTATTTATATGGTGGATTACATTGATTGATTTTCGTATGTTGAACCAGCCCTGCATCTCTGGGATGAAGCCCATTTGGTCATGGTGGATGATTTTTTGATGTGTTCTTGGAGTCGGTTTGCCAGAATTTTATTGAGAATTTTTGCATCCATGTACATGATTGAGATTGGTCTGTAATTCTCTTTCTTAGTTGAGTCTTTGTGCGGTTTTGGTATCAGGGTAACTGTAGCTTCATAAAAAGAGTTTGGCAGTGAGCTTTCTGTTTCTATTATATGGAACACTTTGAGGAGTATAGGTATTAGCGCTTCTTGAAAGTTCTGGTAGAATTCAGCACTAAAACCATCCGACCCTGAGCTTTTTTTGGTTGGGAGGTTTTTGATGACAGCTTCTATCTCCTCACGGCTTATAGGTCTATTTAAATTGCTCACCTGGTCTTGATTTAATTTTGGTAGGTGGTATCTATCTAAAAAATTGTCCATTTCTTTTACATTTTCCAGTTTTGTGGACTACAGATTTTTGTAGTAGGACCTAATGATTCTCTGAATTTCCTCTGTGTTCGTTGTTATGTCCCCCTTTTCATTTCTGATTTTGTTAATTTTCATGTTCTCTCTCTGCCTTTGATTAGTTTGGATAATGGTTTGTCAATCTTGTTGATTTTTTCAAAGAACCAGCTCTTTGATTCATTGATTCTTTGTATGGTTTTCTGTGTTTCTATTTTGTTGATTTCAGCCCTCAACTTGATTATTTCCTGTCTTCTTCTCCTTTTGGGTGAGTCTGCTTCTTTTTTTTCTAGAGCTTTCAGGGATGCTGTTAAGTCATTGATGTGAACTTTCTTCATTTTCCTTATGTGGGCACTTAGTGCTCTGAACTTTCCTCATAGCACTGCCTTCATAATGTCGCATATGTTTGGATATGTTGTGCATTCATTTTCATTGAATTCCAGGAAGGTTTTAATTTCTTCATTTCTTCCTTCACCCAGGAGTGGTTCAGTAGTTGACTGTTCAGTTTCCATGAGTTTGTAGGCTTTCTGGGAGTAGTATTGTTGTTGAATTCTAACTTTACTCCATGGTGATCTGATAAGACACAGTGGATTACTCCAATTTTTTGGTATCTGTGGGTGTTTCCTTTGCTACCAAGAATGTGATCAATTTTAAAGAAGGTGCCATGAGGTGCTGAGAAGAAGGTATATTCTTTTTTGTTTGGGTGGAATGTTCTAGAGATGTCTGTTACGTCCATTTGATTCATTACATCTGTTAGTTCTCTTATGTCTCTGTTAAGCTTCTGTCTGTTTGACCTGTCCATTGTCGAGAGAGGAGTGCTAAAATCTCCTAAAATTAGTGTGTGTGGTTTGATGTGCGATTCAAGTTTCAGTAATGTTTCTTTTACATATGTGGGTACTCTTGAATTAGGGGCATAGATATTCAGGATTGAGACTTCATCTTGGTGAATTGCTCCTGTTATGAGTATATAATGTCCTTCTTCATCTCTTGTGATTGATTTTAGTTTGAAATCAATTTTGTTAGATATCAGGATAGCCACACCCACTTGTTTCTTAGGTCCACATGATTGGAAAGCCTTTTTCCAACTCTTTACTTTGAGGTAGTGTCTGTCTTTGTGGTTGAGGTGTGTTTCTTGTAAACAGCAGAATGCTGGATCCTGTTTATGTATCCATTCTCTTAGCCTGTGTCTTTTTATAGGTAAAATGAGACCATTGATATTAAGCGATATTAATGACCAGTGGTTGTTAGCTCTGGTTATCTTTTGGTAGTACTGTTTGTGTGTTTCCCTTTTTTGGGTTATGCTGGTGTAGGGTTATCAGATGCCTGTGTTATTGTGGGTGTAGTTAGCTTCCTTGGGTTTTCCTTCGAGTACTTTCTGTAAGGCTGGGTTTGTGGATTCGTATTGTTTAAATCTGTTTTTCTCATTGAATATCTTGTTTTCTCCATCAGTGGTGAATGAAAGCTTTGCTGGGTACAGTAGTCTGGGCTTGCATCCATGGTCTCTTAGTGTCTGCAGCACATCTATCCAGGACCTTCTGGCTTTCATGGTTTCCATTGAGAAGTCGGGTGTAATTCTGATAGGTTTTTCTTTATATGTTACTTGACCTTTTTCTTTTGCAGCTTTTAATATTCTTTCTTTGTTCTGTATGTTTTGTGTTTTGATTATTATATGGCGAGAGGATTTTTTTTTGATCCGGCCTATTTGGTGTTCTGTAAGCTTCTTGTACCTTCATAGGAATATCCTTATTTAGGTTGGGAAAGTTTTCTTCTATAATTTTGTTGAATATATTTTCTGTGCCTTTGAGCTGGAATTCTTCTCCTTCTTCTACCTCTATTATTCTCAGGTTTTGTCTTTTCATGGTGTCTCAGATTTCTTGAATGTTTTGTGTTAAGAATTTGTTGGATTTAGTGTTTTCTTTGACCAAAGAGTCTATTTCCTCAATAGACTCTTCAGCACCTGAGATTCTTTATTCAATCTCTTGTATTCTGTTGGTTATACTTGTCTCTGTAGTTCCTGTTCATTTACCCCGATTTTCCAATTCCAGAGTTCCCTCAGTTTGTGTTTCCTTTATTGCCTCTATTTCAGTCTTCAAGTCTTGAAATGTGTCCTTCACCTGTTTGTTTGCTTTTTCTTGTGTTTCTTTGAGGGATTTATTCATTTCTTCCTGCTTTTTGTTAGTCTTCTTCTCCATTTCTTTATGGGAGTTTTTTACTTCCTCTTTAAAGGACTCTATCATTTTCATCAAGTAATGTTTAAAGTCGTTTTATTCTATATCTTTTGGTTAGGATGATCAAGTCTTCCTGTTGTGTGTCCACTGGGTTCTGGTGGTACCATGTTGCTTTTTAGGATGACAGAGGAGTTCTTGCATTGGCACCTTCCCATCTCTTCCTTCAACTCTTATGTCTCTTATGTCCACCAAGTATTGGTCTCCACAGAGCTCACAGGGTGTAGGGTAGATGGCTGTCTAGCAGCCCAGCTCCCTGCTGGCTACTAGGAATGTGGAAGGCACCTGGGAGAGGAGGGCCTCCTGGCCTTTCTCCCAGGTGGAGGTTTTAGGGAGTTAGGGTCCCAGGGTCCCAGGGCCACTGTTGTCTCACCTCTTATGTCCAGCAAGTATTGGTCTCCATGGAGCTCACAGGGAACTACGCATTGGTGGCGGGGTAGATGGCTGTCTCTATTATTGTGTTTTCTTTGAAGTTTTGACTGTGAAGGAGCTAAGTGCAGAGAGACCTTTCATTGTGTGGGCTGCTAAGCTAAACCAGCATGTATATTATAAAGGTATTATGACTTCAGAATTTGGGTCTAAGGATATGATGCTTTGGAAAAGAGGTTCTTCTTTTGTTTTCACAGAAGATGAGAACCTCTGGATTGCTTCTAGACCTATATGGTATGATAGACCATGCCCTCCTGAAAGGTTGCCGTAAACACCCTCAAAAAATTACTTCACCCAACTGCTGACTGAGATGAACCTAGCACACAGGATACACCACGAAAGACTGATTAACAGTGCCCCCATACAGCACAAAACAGTTTGGAGAGAAAAAACTGTGCCCATATTCCCAAATATTGTTTATAAATGTTCTTTTACATTTAAAGGGGGATATGATATAGATATGAATAATTTGTATTGGTATGAATCTTGCTTTATTGATATAAATTAAGGTAAATCTTGTTATATGTGTATTTCTGATCTTGATTAAGGTATTGTGATTGTGTAGTTCATTTTAAAATGTAATGTATAATTAAGAAATATAGGTTAATAGATAATCATCTATAATAGTCAAATTTGTAGTCATGTTAGATTTTCTAGATGTGCATAGATATATTTCAGATAGGCATTCTTCACATCTTTCAAAGATTACAGAATATGGCATTTAAAATGTTTTTAAAAAATTTAGGACTTTTCATGACAGTGAGACATATCTGCTCCTAGCAGCACCAAGCTACTTTGATAGGAAGATGGGCATCGAAGAGGCTCCTTATGGAGTTGCTTAGCCATTTGGGCAAGAAACTGTTCTTGCCTGGACTGTTGCATAAACTGGACATGAAGAACCTGCAGAGACATGACTGCTGAACTTGCCTAAAGGTGAGATGATCCTTCGGGGTTCCTGATTCATGAAAGAGTCTGCAAGACATTCTGCAGGATACAGAAGAAAGTGACTGAACTGTCTTTAAATTTTCCTGCTTCATGGAAATGTCTGCTGGATACTATGGACCTGTAGGCTGAAGATGAATGCCCAACGATACAGAAGAACTTTGGATAACCTGTCCAGGCAGAGAAATGTCTCTGTCATTTCTAGAGTTTTGGAAGTTGCTTACAATGCACTTCCTTTTTACTTAGGTAATATTATATCCATCTGGAATCTTTGATGGAGTTGAAGAATGGATAGTTATAGTTTTCCTTTGTTATGATAAAGGATAAAATAGATATAAATATTGTAACTGTAATTCTTGCTTGATAACTGTTTTTTATATGTAATTTTAGTATGTTAAAGTGAAAGCCTTTCTTTTTTGTTTAAACAGAAAAGGGAAAATGGTGTAGGAGGTCCTTCTGTATTTGTGTTGCTTTCATTGGTTGAATAAAGAAACTGCCTTGGCCTGTTGATAGGGTAGCACTTAGATAGGCGGAGTAGACAGAACTGAATTCTGGGAGGAAGGAAGTGCAGAGAGAGAGAGAGAGAGAGAGAGAGAGAGTGTGCCACCATGGAGCTGCCAGGTCAGACATGCTGAATCTTTCCTAGTAAGCCATGACCTCGTGGTGACATACAGATTAATAGAAATGGGTTGAATCAAGATGTGAGAGTTAGCCAATAAGAGGCTAGAGATAATGGGCCAGGCAGTAATTTAATTAATACAGTTTCTATGTGATTATTTCGGGTGTAAGCTAGTGGGGTGGCTGGGATGACAAGCAGCCCGCT
The DNA here is from genome assembly GCA_004026605.1 of Ondatra zibethicus. Classification (NCBI taxonomy): domain Eukaryota; kingdom Metazoa; phylum Chordata; class Mammalia; order Rodentia; family Cricetidae; genus Ondatra; species Ondatra zibethicus. Next base: position 20,767 of record PVIU01016337.1, read on the forward strand.
TCTCCTACAACACTCAACCACCAAAATCATTAATCATGCAAAGGCTACAAGCAAACAGTGGGGGGCTGTAGACAGGACTCTTTTGCTTTCCTTCTGCTAGAATCAGTTTATGAATGCTATTAAGTTGAATATATTTGAAGATATGTCTCAGTGTTACACCATTTGCCTAGTGTGTTCAAATACTGGGGTTATCACTCAGAACTGAGAAAAGAATAGTCTCCCAACTTAGGTAATAAGTTCTACCACTCCCAACTCATTCTGTCTAGAAATTTTGTATTTCTAGATACCCCACCAGATCCTTCTTCTTATGGCTGCAATCTAGTCCTGAGAAGCATCTACACATCATTACTTTTAACAAAATGTCAGGAATCTCATCATTTAGAGAAACTCAATAAAGACTAAAATTGCTTTTAGACAACTAAAGTATCATGCAAGGGAAACATTACAAAGAGATGTTCTAGATGTGGGAAATTGTGTGTGCGTGTGTGTGTGTGTGTGAGAGAGAGAGAGAGAGAGAAAGAGAGAGAGAGAGAGAGAGGGAGAGAGAGAGGGAGAGAGAGAGAGAGAGGAAGAGACAAAGACAGGCAGGAGACAGAATTAATTATGAAATATATTGTGTTCAGTTTTCCTCCTGGTCATTTTTTACACCAAATAGACAGTTTTTTCTGCTATTGAAACAAAAGTCTGCAGAAACCCCTGTGACCCATTAAAATAATTGCTATGAGGTGAAGGAAAAGGAAAGAACTTCAGAATTATTTGTCATACAACTTTAATAGCTTAGAGAAGTTTTGTTAATGACTAATGATTCACCATACTTGGAAGAAAGTTATTTTCTTGGCTCGATTGTTTCTCTGTGTTACTACAATGAAAATTACTGTGGATTTAAAAGAAAGGCTAATACATTTCTATGGCCTTTGATAGCTACCATTTCTCCATGCAGTATTTTTTTCTTTGACATCAATACTTACCCAGATCCTAACTCCACCATGTAATACTAATCCTATTAAACTTCCTCAAGGTCTTTCAAAACTAAAAACAAAAACCAAGAAATCCTATCACTCTCAAACCATTCCTCTTTTTCCAGCAATACTCTCTATATACAAAACCACACCAAAAAAAATAGGAAAATAGTATAATTTCAATCACATTCATTAACAAAATATTTCTTTTTTATATTTATTTATTATGTATTATTTATTTATTATGTATACAATATTCTGTCTGTGTGTATGCCTGCAGGCCAGAAGAGGGCACCAGACCCCATTACAGATGGTTGTGAGACACCATGTGGTTGCTGGGAATTGAACTCAGGACCTTTGGAAGAGCAGGCAATGCTCTTAACCTCTGAGCCATCTCTCCAGCCCCTAACAAAATATTTCTTAAGCACCAAGTATATGCCAGGCATTTGGGATATTAGCCCTGAAGCAAAATCCCTGTCCTTACTACACTCCTCTAAGGAAGACAATTAATAAATCAATATCTGTAATATATCCCTTTAGAGGCTGCTATTATGAAACAAAACAAAGCAGGGTAAGAAAAGTGACAGAGTGAATTGGGAGTGGTAGAGCATATTACCTAAGTTGGGAGGATATTCTTTTCTCAATTCTGAGTGAGAACCCCAGTATTTGAACACACTAGGCAAGTGCTGTAATACTGAGACATATCTCCAAAAAATTCAACTTAATAGCACTCATAAACTGATTCAGAGTTCCATAAAAGGGAGTTTACTGTGAGACTGTGTTTTCTGAGAATGTCAGAAGCTATACTCAAAATGTCTCACTAACATGACTGCCTAAACATTAGATGAGGAAGGACACCAACAATGGCATGCTAACCTAGATGGAAGGGGTATGAGTCCTCAACCCTACACAAAGAATTAGAGACAACTAAGGAATGCTGAGAGATAGCAGGAGAAATCATCTTTCCCAGGGAGGAGCACACCAATTGCTTATTGGTGTACTAAATGGTCAGCCCTGAAAACATACATACAAGTAACATTTATACAGACTGAGAATATTATACTTAAATATTTGGGAATATATACATACATACATACATACATATGATGTGGGATTCCCTTCTGTATGCTATGAATATGTTTTATTACCATTGGTTAATAAAGAAACTACTTTGGCCTATAGCAGGGCAGAATATAGCCAGGCTGGAAGAGATGTATGGAGAGAGTAGGCAGAATCAAAAGGAGAAATGCCATGTATCTGCTGAAGGAGACAGATGCCCCAGAACCTTATTGGTAGACCATAGCCTTGAGGTGATAAACAAATTATAAAAATGAGTTAATTTAAGATGTAAGAGTTAGTTAATAAGAAACCTAAGCTATTGGCCAAGCAGCGTTGTAATTAATACAGTTTCTTTGTGATTATTCAGGTCTGACTAGCTGGGGAACAAATGAGCAGGCTCTGCCGACACACATATATATGGGAATATATATTAGAATACATATGTTTTATATATATATACACATGTATGCAACAACAATTAATGAAAAAAGAACATGAATTTGATCACTCATTTGTTTGTTTTGTTTTCTGAGACAGGGTTTCTCTCTAGCTTTGGAGCCTGTCTTAGAACTCACTCTGTAGACCAGACTGACCTCGAACTCACAGAGATCCACCTGCCTCTGCCTCCCAAAGGGCTGGGATTAAAGGTATGTGTCACTACTGCCTGGTTAAGGCCTTGAATTTGAAAGAGAGCAAGGAAGGGTTTAGAGGGATGAAAAGGAAAGGGAAATGATGTAATTATATTATAATTTCAAAAATAAAAGAAGCTAATAAAAATAAAATAGAGAGCAATAAAAAAGAGCCAGTTTCTATCTGACTTCAGACTTGGCACAAAACAGGTGTTCAGAAAGTCCAGTTGGGGCTGAAGAGCTGGCTCAGTGGTTAAGAGCACTTGTTGTTCTTGGAGAAGCATATTTAACTCTGGTTACAGGGTATCTGACATGTCCTTCTGATTTCCATGAGCACCAAGCTTGCTTGTGGTGCACATACATATTTGCAGGCAAAACACTCATATACATAAATAAATCTTAATTTGTTTTTGCTGTGGGATAATGCTCTTGTACATTGTAAAGATTTGTCACTCATACTGGTTTAATAAAATGCCAATTGGCCAGTACCCAGGCAGAAAATATATATGGGGCAACCAGACATGGAGAATTCTGTGAAGAGGAAAGGCAAGGAGACACAGTCACCAGCCAGATGGGGAGAAAGCAAGATGAGAATGCCTTACTGAGAAAAGGTACCAAGCCACATAGCTAAACATAGATAAGAAATATGGGTTAATTTAAGTTGTAAGAGTTACTTAATAATAAGCCCGAGATAATAGGCCAAACAGTTTATAATTAATATAAGCCTCTGCGTGTTTCTTCAGGACTGAATGGCTGTGGGACCAAGAACCTTCTGTCTTCAGTTTTTAGAAACTGATTATTTTAAAAATTCAGTGGAAACAAATATACTTACACTCTAAGCTTGAATTTGGATAGATCTTGACATCACATGGGTGGAATATGATTGTAGTTCAGACTTTTTAAACACATGTTCCATATTTTGTGTTCTATTTAATAAGTGTTGATAGCTAGCTCTAGAATATCAGCAGATAAAAAAAAGTAGGGAGCCATAAGTAACCACTTGCTCCCAAGAGCCCCCAAGCAGGCTCCCATTTCTTCATTTGTTCCTTGGTATCATCTAGGAGCTAAAATCCCCAAAGCAGCCTCAGATGAATTCACAACCAAACACTTTTCTATAGCCTTATTAGTTGTCAACCACATGGCAAATGATGAGGGTCAGTTTACAAAATGCTGCAGGGACTTTTTTATTCCTTTTTTTTTGTTTTTATGAGACAGGATTTCTCTGTGTAGCCCTGGCTATCCTGGAACTTGCTTTGTATACCAGGCTGGCTTTGAACTCACTGAGATTCACCTGCCTCTTCTTCCCAAGTGCTGGAATTAAAGGCATGCACCACCTCCACCCAGCCTCTTTTATTAATTTTTATAATCATTTTTAAAGCTTGGAGCTGAAGGTATGGCTCACTGATACTTTGCCCAATATGAACAAGGCCCAGGGTCAGATCTCCCTTCACTGCAATAAATAAACCAACTACTATATTGCAAAAGCATCCTAGGTATAGAATAAATTATTTAACTTTAGTAAAGAATCTAGCTCTTAGTTACTTAGATTTGGAAAATAGTATTGTTCATATATTCAGAGGTAATGTAATTAACATACTATCTATAATTATCCATAATTAAAATCACAAGAAAATGTCAACTCGTTCATTTCCACAATGATTTAGATGATTTAGAATACTTTTAGCCAGGCCTGCCTCTAACATTTGTGGTGTCAGAGCAAGAGTATAAAATGGAAATCCATGTATTATAAGCCTATGTGTTTAAAAGTTAGAAATTATACACGTGTATGTACACATTACTATATATAACCATTATCATAACTTGACAAATTCACCCCATAAATAACCTAGGATACCAAATGACTTGTTGGAAAAATGAGAAGAGAAGCCGAAACTCCCTCTGTATCTGCACTACAGGATGGAACTAGACCACACTTCCAGGTTTTATTCCGTCCTCCTGGTAAAAGTCTCTTTTCATCAACCCCCTTGTTGTGGAATATTAGTTTAAGATGTGTTACATTCATTTATGCTGTGGAATATTTGTTTAATGATGCAAAAACGTGTTGTATTCTTTTATGTTGCAATTGTTTAATTCTGTAAAGCTGTGTTACTTTGCCTGCCTAAAATACTTGATTGGCCTAATAAAGAGCTGAACAGCCAATGGCTAGACAGGAGATCTCTAGGTGGGGTTGGCAGACAGAGAGAATAAATAGGAGGAGCAATCAAGGGAAGAGAGTGAGGAGGGAGGAGGGAGAAAAGGAGTAGAGGAGGACGCCAGGGGACAGCAACCCAGCCACACAGCCAGCCATAGAGTAGAAAGTAAAGGAAGATATATAGAATAAAGAAAGGTAAAAATCCTAGAGGCAAAACATAGTTAAGGAGCAACAGAATAATTTAAGTTACAGAAGTTGGTAGAAACAAGCCATTCCTAAGTAAGAATAAGTCTCTGTGGTGTATGTATTTGGGTGCTGGGTGGGTGGCCCCCAAAGAGAAAAAAAGAAGAAGAACCAACTACACCCCCTTGTGTCTAGAGATGTGCTATTCTGCAGCAACAGGGTTTAATCCAAGGTGACCCTAAGGAAGAGACTAAGAATGCCCTAGAAGTAGTTCAGGATTCATGGGCTGGTAACTCCAGAATATTGTAGAAGAGGGATGGGGTCTCTGGATGTGTATTCAATCCTTTCGATCCATGGAATTCTCAGAGAATGGGAGTCAAAGAAAGAGCCTTCAGTGTGAGATCCAAGGCTTGATTCAGAATATCCTCTGCCTACCAGTGAGGTACTAAGAAGGCAAATTGCTGACTTAATACAAAAAGAAGACAATTCACCAGGCATGGTGATTCCTGCCTTTAATCCTAGCACTCAGGAGGCAGAGGCAGGTGGATCTCTGAGTTCAAGGCTAGATTGGTCTACAAAGTGAGTGCCAGAACATCCAGAGCTACACAGAGACATCCTGTCTCCAAAAAACAAAACAAACAAAATTCAGCTTTGGAGATGAGGCATACATCATCATCCCTCCTTAACAACCTCCTAGCCTAACACAGGATACCTTGTCCTCTGTTCAGGTTCAGGTATTTGTCTTGTGATGGCACTGACACACTTTGTTCCCACTAATTCCATTTTCTCTGAGGACCAGTGACTGCAACGTCTCCCTGAAGACTGAGAGAATACATGAGACTCACCATATTAGTCTGCTTAACCCCGTAAGAAAGCCTTACATCTATTTTCTTCAACTCCTCCAATGACTTTAAAGCCAAGTTCTATGGGCCATTTTCCCTAGTGTCCCCTAAACTCTGCCATGCCAAGGATTCTCTCTTAACCGTCCTCAAACTACCTGACAAAAAGGAAATCAGGCTAAACTCAGTCAGGGAAGCAAGCTGTGGAGAGAAGTATTTATCACAGAAACTAGTTCTAGCATCACTGAGAGAGGGTCAGTGAGTAGAAGCCTAGGAGAGCACAGACGGATGGTGAAAGAAGCTAATCGTCATTAGTCTGAGAAAAGCCAGCACATCCAGCAGTGGCAGAGGAGGAAGAAGACCAGGATCCCTGCGGGAAGCTGCTCCTACCTTTGTGCATTTGGGGTTGCTCTTAAGAGTCAACAGTTGGAAAGAAGACCTGACCGCAAAGAGAAGACAGCCAAGGATAAGCTGGGAGCTGCTGCCATCGCTTTTCCCTTTGTATGATAATGTCTCTTGTGTCAGTCTTGCCTTCCAAATCTTCTATAAATTCCTCTTTGTGGGGCTGGAGAGATGGCTCAGAGGTTAAGAACACTGACTGTTCTTCCAGAGGTCCTGAGTTCAATTCCCAGCAACCACATGGTGGCTTACAGCCATCTATAATGAGGTCTGATGCCCTCTTCTGGCATGTAGGCAGACATGGAGACAAACACTGTATACATAAAAAAATAAGTAAATAAATAAAATAAAATAAAAAATTCCTCTTTGTGTCAACTCTTCCAGGGCCTTAAGCGAAGTGGATCCCAGGAATGTAATTCCAGCGACCAAGCTAGCACTCTACCACATTAGGAAACCCATGGAGAATCTCCCCACAGTACTCAACTGGCAATTATCAGAGTACCCAGAAAAGTTTCAGGGTCAACTCATGAACAGAAAGGCTAAAATGGATCCTTTAATAGATCTAGCAGAAGTACTGTGCTAGAAATTCAAATATAGGGACAGCTGCTAAGAGCTTTCCAGCTGGGATGGAATTAGGGATGTCATTACCTTGGGCTAAGGAAGACTCAGGATAACTGTTTTCATCCTGAATTGAGAGGTATGAGTCAGCAACCAAATTTCCCATAGTACTTTGGTACAACCACATCTTTAAAAAAACCTTTTTCCCAACTGGCTCAAACACATACATCTTTAGAGTTCTTTCCATGCACCGTGTGTCTGGGGGATGAGGGAGCATTACTGTAACTCAAATTAGGAAGACTTCACATTGCTAAAAAGCACAAATTAATTATCAATAGTGCTTACTTAGATGCTGGTAAGGAGATAGCTCCTTACAAAGGATAAAATCTTATTAGAGCCAATTAAAGTATATTTAAATGCTTTATTTTCCCACCTAAAAAAGTTCTTGCTGAGTAGTACATCAACACTTCAAGGGTTTTGGTACTTTTTAATCTTTGGAGTGGAAAAAGAAGAAAATGTTTGTCATTCCAGCAGCATAATCAGTTGAGCCAGCACACAATGACATAGTTAATTCACCAACGGAATTTGTTGCCATAGCTCCAGGGAGGGACAGGGTAGATCAAACAATGGCCTTCTTTACAACTGCAGCTTTCAGCTCAACCTGCCTATCCCCACACAACAGCCATCACAGCCATCCGAGTGCCAGTCCTGAGCACAGCAATTGTCAATGAGCAACAGCCCAGAGGGGACAAGAGGACTCTTGTGGCAAATCAAATAAAGCAAAGGCACTGGACAACTTGAACCTCTGCTTATCCAATAAACTAGACACTCCCAGTCCTTTGGGGCTTATCTGTCAGCACTGATAGCAAGCTGCCTTGACCTTTCAGCCAAGTGTCTCGTGTACATCTAGAGCCTGTGACTCAAAAGGACTTGTATGGGGAGAAGACCATAGAGAAAAAAGAAAGTTGGAGCCGAACATAGTGGGACATCAGAAATGCACCATGGACAAGGCCAGCTGCACTCCCAAATTCTCACGCAAGGTAATGCCAATGCTTTCTTCTTTGTTTTGGCTTTAAATATCAAAATTGATGGAAGGATAAACTCCTATGTATGTTGTAACATGACAGGCCATCTTGTTGGGGTTTCTGTCCTGCCCAGTTCCCACAGCCATTAAGCCCCCAAAGAAATCACACAGAGAGATCTATATTAATGATAAATTGATTGGCCCATTAGCTCAGGCTTTGTATTAGCTCTTATAACTTATATTAGTCCATTATTCTTATCTATGTTAGCCACATGGTTCGGTACCTTTTTCAGTGGGGCAGGTCACATCTTGCTTCTTCTGTGGTCTGGGCAGGACTGCCTAGGGAGCTTCGTGCTTCCCAGAATTCTCCTATTCTCCTTGCCCCACCTGTACTTCATGTCTGGTTGTTTCACCTATACATCCTGCCTGGCTAATGGCCAATCAGTGTTTATTTAAAACATAATTGACAGATATAGAATGTGGCAGGCCTGTGTCTCATTCGCACTGAAAACGAAAGTAACATCCTGTCCATCTTGAAACGATTTTTAAAAGGGAGAAACAAAATGTGGCTAATGTTTTTTCCTCTTGTCTCTTGTAAGTTATTGTTGGATCCTTGTTTCTCTTGTCTCTTATAAGTTATTGTCCGATCCTTGGTTAGAATAGACAACAGGGACAAACTTGCTTTCTAGAAAATAGTCAGGGAGGTTGTTATGGTGGGGGCTCTTGTTGTTAATTGCAGCACTTACAAGAGACTGAGGCAGAAGAATTTCAGGTTCAAGGCCAGCCTGAGTTACATAGCAAAGCTCTCATTAAGAAAATAAAAGGCAGGGGCTGGGCTTGCAGCTAAGTGTCGAGTATATGTGTAACATACATGAGGCTCTGGGTCCAATCCCCAAATCGAAATCCAAAATACAGATTAAAAAGTCAAGTCAATATGAGGAAATGTAGGTAGTTCAAGGCAAAAAAATAAAAAGAAAAATAAAAAATAAAAAGAAGATGCCTAGAGAGCCTGCGGGATATTGGAAAAATAGTTTAATAAAGTGTTCATCTTCGAAAGTGATAACTTTTTCTAGTGGAAATGTCATAAAATCTTGATCTTTTTTGAGGCAAAGTCTTACTAATAGCTCAAGCTGGACTTAATTTTACTATGTAACTAAGGTTGGCCTCAAACTCATAATCCCCTTGCCTCTGCCTCCCAAGGGCTGTCACTACAGGTATGCCTTACCACAAAGGTTCTTACCTGATTTCTGAAGTATATATTATTTACATCCTCACTTTTAAGTGAGAAAAATCGAAGCTCCTAGAAGTTAAGTATATTGTCCAAGATAGCAAAGGGAGACCTGGATCCTAGTATCCAATTTCTATTAAAGAACCAAACCAAACCAAACCAAACAAACCAAAACCTATCCTACCAAACAAACCAAAACCTATCCTGCCAAACAAGGAAGCCAGCTACTAGCTATACAAACTATTTAAAATTACTGTTTTATTTGTTTTAATTTTATGTGCATGTGTGTATGTAACCGAGTGTACATATGTGCATCACATGTGTGCAGGAGCCCACAGAGTTCAAAAGAGGCATAAGCTTCCCTGGAACTGGAGCTATAGTTAGTTGTGAACCACCATATAGGTGCTGGGAACTGAACCAAGGCATTAAGTGATGACTTGTAATATCTAAGCTATCTCCCAGCCCTAACTATTTAAATGTAAGTTAATTTAAATTAAATATAAATTAAAATTCAATTCCTCAGCTGAAATAGCCACATCTCAAATGCTCAGTAGCTACATATAGCTCATGAGACTACCTTTATTTGGACAATGTAATTATAGAACATTCCATAATCACAGAAAGTTCTATTAAATAGTAAGGTTTTAAACCATATACTTCTTTTAAATATGATGACCCATATTCTGAAAATACATTGCAGTTCTGTTACAAGTAATATATATTTTAAAATTTACATTAAAATCTCATTCATTGTAAGTCTCCTCATTTGCTTAGTGCCAAGTTAACTTTGATCTGCAAATTAATAATATAGATAAGAGTCAAGGAGACTGTTAAATGCACTTCAGAGACCAAAGATTTTTAAGCACCATCAAATAACTCCAGAAGCACTCACTTAGTTGCAAGCAATTGATATGATAATTACATATCATTTTTATTTATTCATTAAAATAGGGATCCCCTAAGGTGCCCTTGTAGAGAATAATGTAAGCCTACTTATTTCTAGTAACCCTTTTGCTGTTTCTGAATTCTGTGTAAAATCATTTTATGCTACTGATTTTGTTCTCATTTGGAACATACAGTAAGTTGGTAGCAAAAAAAAAAAAAATACTTTGCACTGACATTTTGACCAGTTCAGGAACCACTTCCAAAACCCTTACTTCTTCCATTATAACCCATGAAACCCTGGAAGGCTGTTCCCATGGGTCCAGTGTACTGCCTCTCACAAGGCAATTAAATAACCACCTGTTAATTGTGGGACAGGTCTTTTAAGGTCCCACTTGCTCAAGGGGACTCTGATTTTCCAAACAGAATCCATGAATCCAATAGTAACCCGCCTCATGTTTGCTTCTTTTGTACCCAGTCTTTGTTTCCAGGGCTTTGTGGTGAGATAAGGGCCTGTTTATGAGAAAGAACTAACTTCTGGGCATTGGGAAGGGAGAAGAGGAGTGTGATTTGGAAAGTAAATTGGCTCACTCCCTTAGAAGGAAGAACTGGATAACAAAGAATAAAGAACTTCAAGATGTTTTGTTCAGAAAACAGCACACAGTCCTTAATTGTGTGTGTGTGTGTGTGTGTGTGTGTGTGTGTGTGTGTGTGTGTGTGTGTGTGTGTGTGTTCGACATGCTGGGGATCAAACCCAGGGCACAGTGTACTTTACCACTGTGCTACACTCCCAGGCAAGCACTTGTATTTTTAAATCCATAGCTGTGGTGGTTGGTTTCTTACAGCTTGCTAAAACTAGTCATATCAAACAGTAATGCTTTTTTCTTGTCATATATTCATTGTACATTTTAGTGGATTTCATAAGGACATATTCATGTAAGTATATAATGCACTTTGAGCACATTTCCCCGTGCACCAAAGAACATTATCTGTTGTTTCCTCTTTTTCCTTAGTGAAGATGTCTAGCCCACAGGCCATAAGGTGAGACAAGAAAAATTAACAGACTCAATTTAATGTGATGTGCACTAAATCTTTGTGCTTTTTCTAAACTTTTTAGAATCTGCCAGATTTAGAACTTTTAATGATTACAGAAAGATGGGGGAAAGAAGGCCTAATGATATTTTAGAATAAAAAGTTAATAACTTCTTTCCTTTTATATGGCTTTGTTTGTTTTTCTTGCCCAGGAATACTCTGAAGTTTCTCCATCTAGGGTCATCTCTAGATTATTCAGGAGAAAGAATGTTACAATCCAGCCTTTTGAGGCATGGTTCAATGTTAAGTAGACCAACTTCATCTAGACTGCAACCCCTAATTTAATTGACCTTAAAATTGGCACCAAAAACCAAGATATTGGGATTGTTGTTTAAAAGGCTCTCCTCCTCAAATCCTGTGTGATTCCAAGGGTTACCATAGGAATATAATGTCTGAATGCTTATGGCTACCACAGAGGGCAGACTCATCCACTCACAACTCCTACTCAGCTATCCCCCAGAGGGTGGGGGCTAGACCATCCTCCAAAAGAAAGGAATAAGACTTGTACATATATGTATGCCATGCAGCTGCTATACCTTTGTCTACAGTGGCAATTGAAGTACCTTTTTTTCTGACACAATCTTGCTAGGTGGCCAGGCTGGCCTCAAACTGTTAATCCTCCACTCAGCCTCCCAAATGCTAGGGTGACTGCATGCACCATCATACCCAGCTTGAAGGATTTTCTTAAACTATCACACAAATAATTCATGATAATGTCCATCAAAGTTTTGTAGGGTTTTCTCCATTGTACAAAGTTGGAACCTCTAGGCATTGCTCTAGGCATTAATCTATACAATGAGATGTAATAGTGTGATCCATTGAAAAAAATGGTTAGAATGGAGCCTCATTTTGAAAATGGTAAGTACATACATTAAACATTTATTGAAATACAAAAGATATTGATTTGCCAGTGCTTTGATTGGGCCACCAAGCAGTGTTCTGAAGCCTTGTCTTATTTTCATTAGGCAAACGCACGTGCCCTGTCTATGGCTACTGGTTTTGTTTTATTCTAATTGGAATGACAGCTTAAGATCCTTCTAAAATATTCTGAGTACAGAATCACAAGATAAGCCTTTTATAATTTTATCCCTCAACTTTGACAGTTGTCTTGGTCTCAACAAGCAATTCAGTGACAATTTTCAGAGTCATATAACTGTATCTTCCCAATTCGGTTGAAGATAACTTTTTTGCATATTTTCTTGCAAAGTAAATGTAGATTTATTAAGGAAAAGCAAGGAAAGAAAACCTGAGAAAACAAGGTCCTTGCATTTTTTTAAAAAAATGTGACAAGGTCTCTGTAACCTTGGCAGGTCTCAAACTGAAGATATGTCTGCCTCGAACTCCCAAATGCTCACTGTGCTACCATAATTAGCTGGTTGAGCAATAGTTAACTAGACTCTAAGACAATAGCAAGTACAGTGGGCATACACAGGTTTTAGGAAAGCTCAGCTAAAGCAAAAGTACCTGGTGATTTAGACTAGCTTGTCTACTAGTTGTAAGCCTTCAGAGAGCTCTTGGGACTCCTGAAAGAAATGGCCAATATCTTTGGTTTGTTTTGCAGGTTAGTTAACTTGGTAGTTATTTAAGGGAACCATATTTGCTTTTTAAATATATACTGTTAAAAGGCTAGTAACCAGACAGGACATTTTTTTGTGGCTGACTGCTACTCTTCAGGTGTACTGTATACTGAGGACCTATATACTTTGTGATAAGTACTTAGGAAATGCAAAGACACATTTTGTAGATTTATTTATTTATTTTATGTATATGAGTGCCCTATCTATATGTACATGCCTTTATGCCAGAAGAGGGTATCAGATCCCACTATAGATGGTTGTGAGCCACCATATAGTTGCTTGGAATTAAACTCAGGATCTCTGGACGAGCAACCAATGTTCTTAACTGCTGAGTCATCTCTCCAGCCTGCAAAGACACATTATTAAAGACACAGTTCACATTTAAGGCTACACTGTTTGTGAGTTAAATACATATTTAACCTCTTTCTTTCTGGGCATATAGTATTATAGACCCTAACTTCATGCTTCTTGACTATAAAAAGGGATGGAGGGCAAATGATATATAACGGTTTCTATTTAATAGTGACCTGGTAGGTAGCCAGCATCTAAATGGAGATTACATTTTTTTCCAAAGACAAGTCCTTGCTCTATATCCCAGGCTGGCCTTGAACTAATGGCAAGCCTCCTGACTCAGCCTCCTGAGTGCTAGGATTGTAAGTGTGCACCACTACACCTGACTGAAATGGGTTACTTAAACAGAAGAAATATAACCCTTGTGGTGATGAATATGTTCATCCTAATTCTCCCCATTGGCAAAGACAAAGACTACAGAGCTGTCAGGAAAAGAGCATCCTTGCCACTAGTTAATGAAGAGGTGCCCTGCTCTCACAGTTTATTAATTAAGAAGGTAGTCAGTGTAAGCTCGGAATTTGGTAATTTGAAATTCAAAGACAATGGAATCAGAACAGTACTCAGATCCTTTTCTCACAAAGATATGATAACAATTTAGGGCCACCAAGCTAAAATAATCACATTTTGAATTATTTCTCCTGAGCATGCCTCTGATAACCTGCTCATGTTGGGTAAAAAGAACAAAGAAAGGCAAAGTTAGTTACTACGGCAAAGCTTCATCAAAGAATTGCAGTCCCCTTAACCCAGGGTTTCTCCTTGTTGTTGCTACAGATAAGTGAGGCCAGAGAATTTGGTATCGCAAGGAATGGCTGTGCATCACAGGATGCTTTCAAAGATTCCAGGCCTCAAACCATTAAAACCCAGTAGTATCCCTTTTCATCAAGTTGTGACAACTACAGCTGTCCCTTGAAACTGTTAAATGTCCCTCCTAGGGCGAAATTGCCAATGCATCACCTATTGAAATAATTACTACCTACCTTCTCACCCTCCATCCCCTGGGTCCTTATAGTGTTTGCTGTTCTGGAGGCTCAAAACAAAACATTTCATAACAGGGTCATCTAGACTTTCCATGGAACCGTTTGAAAAGAACTGGACTGGGTCAAAAGCACTCACCCAGACACATGAAAGGGTCCTTTGCATTTCTGCACTGGGGAGCACCAGACAGGAAGAACAAGTAGATCTAGTAAGCTGTTCATGGAAGGCACTCGGGTAAATACTCGGACTCTCCACTAATTGCCACAAGCCCCTCAGAGGCATTGTCAACCTCATTTTATCTCGATGAAAGTGAAGTTTACAGAGGTTAAGAGATGTGCTCAAGAACACACATTTTGGAACTTAGTAGAAGACTGGCAGCAGCTCTTGTACATGTATACGTATTGCCTGGATATATGCATTTAGAATGTCAGATACCTAATAAAGCCAAGGGACTAGGATTTATCTTTTTTACAGTTTGTTTTTATTTTATGTGTATGTGTGACTGACTACATATATGAATATACACTATGGCCTGGTGCCTGCAGAGGACAGAAGAGGGCATTGGATCTCTTGGAACGAGTGTTACATGCAAATGTACATTGTCACGTGGGTGCTGGGAACCAAATCAGGGCCCTCTGGAAGAGCAGGCACTGCCTGTAACCGCTGAGCCGTTTCTCCCACCCCGAGTATTTATCTTTTCTTTAAATAAAAAAATTTAAGAATATATTTTTGTTCAAGAAAAGTTTCAAACTTAATGCACATTTAGAGAACGTCGTACATTCCCATTTTTAATGTTCATGTGCTCCCTATCTTGCTTCAGTACGATCAACTCATAGCCCATCCTGCTCATTTAGGAGATTCTCAACCTCTATATTATTGATGTTCTGGGTGGGGTACTTGTCATGCACATGCACACCACAAAAGCTAGGCCAAGGTTTGGCTGATTTGACTGGTAAAAATGCAATAAGCAACTTTTAGATTCAGAGAGTTTGTCAGTGACACAGTCAGCAAAACAAAGAATGGATGGTGTCACTAACTTCCCACAGCCCTTGTTTCCCACAGGAGAAAGGAAAATGCAGCAAAATGGGTCCATTGCTGAGAAGCCCAGTGAAGATTGAAACAATGTGATTTTGCTTTTGCGGCTCTATACTGAGAGAAACAAAACAGAAAGCCCAGTGTCCAAAAGAAGGGAAGAAGAGTTTAGAAACTATTTGGTGACAAAAGATGGTTTGAAAAGAAATAAGGGTCCCAGAGGGAGATAGTGTGAAGGCAGTTCCTCACAGGTCTCCCAATCTTCTGGCTTGGAAGATTGCCAGGTCTTCTTCAATATTCTTATACACTGAACCTCAAGCCTCTGTGGGATCCAAGGTCTGCACTGTATAGTGGAGGACAACTTCTCTGTACATTCTAGGATGTCCATCAGCATCTGTACCTTCCCTCCCATAGGTACTTGTAGCACTAAACTCCAAGCTGACAAAAAAATGTCTCTTGACATCACTAAAAGTTTTTTAGTGGCAAAACTTCACCCAACTGAAAACCACAGATGTAGAGTTTAATCCACTTCTCACATCCAAACATTATACAAGTGCAAATACTTCAGCTTATATTTCTCTTTCTTCACTATATATTTCTAAAATAGTTTTGAAAGCAAAAGCACAATGCCACTGTCACACCTAAAAAAGTAACAAAATCTTCATACCATCCAGAAATTAGTACAATTTCTAGTGGAAACATAAGCATCATTTTTTTTAGGGTTTTGAATTTTAAATTCTAAGACTGTGCTCTACATTGGTTGCAACTTTATGGACTTGATATAATCAATGGATTTCTTGCCATTGTTTGGCTGAAGAAGCAAAGCTTGTTCTGCAGAGTTTCCTACAATCTGGACTTAGCTGACTACGTCCCTGTGGTGTTAACATACTTGCTTATTCCCTCCATGTTTCCTGTAAATTGCTCTGAGAACAAGAGGTGTGGTTCAAAGTCCTTGGAGGACTATTTTGTCGGTGGTTCAGAAGCACAGAATAGTTGAGGTTGTCTCTGTCATGTTATCCATATTTAGTGGTCAGTGCCTAGATTTAATCATTCATTGTAGGTGAGGAAGTAGAGCAAATTCACTACTTTCTTCAGCAGTCATTTTAAGCTGATTCTTATTTGATGACTCCTCCTCCCTATTTGATGACTCAGAGTAACAGTTAGGATAGAAAAGGTTCATAACAAAAGATAAAACACTTGATTCTTTCTCTAGCTCCCAATTTTCAAAATATCCAGCACTTCAGTTCAGACAAGTGAAGGTTTTGGTGGTTTTGTTTCCTTTTTTATTTCTGAGACAGGGTCTCACATAAGCCCAGGCTGGATGAAAACACAGTAGGTAGTTGAGGATAACTTTGAACTCTTAATCCTTCTATCTCCCAAGTGATGGGGTCACAGACCCGCACCATCATACCAGACAAATGTGGTGACAGACAACCCCAGCTGTTCTGTGCCCCTTCTTTTCTTGAGACATTACTAGGAACTTGCTGACTTAAACTTAATTGGTAGCTTCAATCCGTCGCAATGCCCATTCTTATTGTTGTTTGAATTTTCTATCTTGGCTAGCAGACATTTCTTCAAGTTGGATCCTAAGTTCTTTTGACATTTTCTATCATTTTGAAAAGGATTGATATATGATACTCATGAGCATCGTTATCTGCAGGTTTACCTCCTGACTCTCTGTACTTACTATATTTTCACAATTGCTTACAACAGTGTTGCTGAACACATGTGAACTTGGACAAAATTCAGACTGATGGATCCACTGAATTAGAATCTCTGATTTTCATGAGTCACCTTGATGAGTTGCCATGATGGAAATTTCATTCCCAAAGTGTAGGAAACAATGGTAGGTTTTCTTCCTTGTGAGTTCCTATGGCTGAATGATAGTGAATTTATTCTATTTATTATTTTGCAGGAATAAAGGATTACTCTTCTTTGACACTATGTTTATCCCATACTCACTTATTTACTTACTCAAGAAAAAAATGTTTATAGCAAGGATGGGCTTCTGCAGAAGACCATTGGCTTGTATACAGTTACTCTACTCAGGATTAGAGAGTTGTTATACATAGTTCCTCCTAATGCTTTAGTAGGTTATGTGTTTAAATTATTGCTTTGGAGCCTATTGAAAATTTTGATATAGAAAACTTTTGGAAACACAAATAATAATAGCTATTTTCTCATGAAGCAAACATAATGAGGATTCTTGGGGAAAAAATTTAACAGTTGGGGTTAAGGCTCAGAGGATAAAGGTACTTGCCATTAAGACTGCTAACCTGAGTAAAACTTGAATTCAGTTCCAGAAATCCACCTGGTGGAGGGAGAGAACCAACTCCCACAAGTTGTCACATCCATGCATGCATGTTGACACAAGCACACGTGAATACACAAACATACACACACACGCAATAAATGTAAAAAATGTTTAAATCCATGCTTGTTTTGTTTTGAAAAGGGTCTTGTTCTATAGCACAAGCTGGCTTGGAAATCACAGCATAGGCCAGACTAGACCTGAACTTGCAGCAACCCTCTCGCCTTAGCTTTCTAAGTATGGAGATACAGGTGTCTATTGTCCTGTCTGATTTCCAGATGTTATGCTCCAAGTATATTAGACCAGAATCTCTAGGGCATAAAAACCAAGCCTTGGAGCTGAACAGTGGTAGTGCACACCTTTAATCCCAGCACTTGGGAGGCAGGGGCAGGTGGAGCTCTGTGAGTTCGGGGCCAGCCTGGTCTACAAGAGATAGTTCCAGGACAGGCTCCAAAGCTAAAGAGAAACCCAGTTTCAAAAATAAATAAATAAAAACAAGCCTCAGTGTTATTGAAAACTCTCCAAGTAATTCTCTTTATAATCAAGATTGAGAACCGTATTAATCCTCTAGAAAGAGGAACAGAACTTATATAATGAATATATATATATGTGTGTGTATATATATATACATATATGTTGTAATTTTGTTCAAGTTCACAGGGGTTCAGCAACACCATTGTAGAGTGTGTGTGTGTATAATAGTAGTTATAGTATGTATATATATGGTATGTATAATATGTATATATATAAAGGGTATTTATTAGAATGGCTTATGGGTTGTGGTCCAGCTAGTCCAACAATAGCCATTGTCTAAAAAGAGATGGTCTAAGAATCCAGTAGTTGATCAATCCATGAGGCTGGATGTCTCAGCTGGTGTTTAGTATATGGCAGAATCCAGAAGTAAGCGCTGATGCCAATGAAGCTATGAACTTGCAAAGAGACAGCAAGCGTTCTTCTCACATGTTCTTTATATAGGCTGCCTGCAGAAGGTGTAGCCCAGATTAAAAATGGATTTTTCCCAGTCATGGTGGCACATGCCTTTAAGCCCAGCACTTGGGAGGCAGGAGCAGGCAGATCTCTGTGACTTCAAGACTGGGCTGGTCTACAGATTGAGTTCCAGGACAGCCAAGAACAGCTAAGGTTCACAGAGAGACCCTATCTTTCTACCTCAAAAGAGCTGGTGTCTTCCTACCTAAAAGATACATATTAGAAGTGGGTCTGCCCAGTACAAATGATTTAATTAAGGGAAATTCCCTCACAGGTGTGCCCAGCCATTTGGGTTTTGTTTGATTCCAGATGTAGACAAGCTGGAATTATTAAGAATATTATAAGAACCTTAGGGAGTGAAACAGAGGTGATGCAAAGCTTTATTTAGGAATGAACTTAAAACCTTGAAGTGTTAGGCTCTTTTTTTTTTTTTGTAAGAACAGGGCATTTGGTAGGCAATGGCGACTCACGCCTTTATTCCAGCACTTCAGATTGAAAACCCTGATATTGATCCACGTATGTATGAACACCTGAGTTTTGACGAAGAAGCTAAAATGATACAATGGAGAAAAGAAAGCATCTTCAACAAATGGTGCTGGAATAACTGGAAGTCAAAATGTAAAAGAATGCAAATAGAGCCATATCTATCCTCAGGACCCAGCAATTATCACTCTTGGGCATATACCCAAAGGATGCACCCTCATACCACAAGGACATTTGCTCAGCTGTGTTCATAGCAGCAGTATTTGTAATAGCCAGAACCTGGAAACAACCTAGATGACCAATAACTGAAGAATGGATAAAGAAAATGTGGTACATTTACACAATGGAGTACCACTCAGCAGTAGAAACAATGACATCTGGAAATATGCAGGCAAATAGATGGAACTAGAAAAAAAAAACCACCCTGAGTGAGGTAACCCAGACCCAGATAGATAAACATGGTGTGTACCTCACTCATAAGTGGATATTAGACATAAAACAAAGGATAACCAGCCTATAGTCCATGACCCCAGAGAAGCTAGGTAACAAGGAAAACCCTAAGAGACACATACATGGATCCCCGTGGGAAAGGGAAACAGACAAAATCTCCTGAGAAAATTAGGCAGGGAGAAGGGGAGGGAGGAGAAGAACATGAGGGAATGGGATGCTCAAGAAGGGGGAAGGACAAATAAAGGGAGAGAAAGGAAAGAGATACCTTGGTTGGGGGAGCCATTAAAGGGCTATCGAGAAATGTAGCATTGGGAAAATTCCCAGGAATCCACAAGGATGACCCCAGCTAATACTCTAAGCAACAGTGGAGAGGACGCCTAAACTGGCCTTCCCCTATAATCATATTGATGACTACCTTAATTGTCATCATAGAACCTTCAACCAGCAACTGATGGAAGCAGATGCAGAGATCTACAGTGAAACACTTGGCCGAGTTACCCAAGACCAGCGCAAGAGAGGGATGAACGATAATATGACCAAAGGGGTCAAGACCATGGGGGTAATATCCACAGAAACAGCTGACCTGACCTAGTGAGAGCTCACTGACTTTGGACTGATAGCAGGGGGAACCTGCATAGGATTAAATAAGGCCCATTGAATGTGGGGGACAGTTGTGAGACTTGGGCAGCCTGTGGGGCCACTGGCAGTGGGATCAGGATTTATCCCTAGTGCTTGAACTGGCATCTTGGAGCACATTCTTTTTGGAGGAATACCGTGCTTAGCCTAGATATAGCGGGGAGGGCCTTGGTCCTGCCTCAAAGTAAAGTGTCAGACTTTGTTGACTCTCCATGGGAATCCTTACCCTTTCTGAGAAGTAGATGGGGGAGTGGGGTGAGAGTAAGATGGGGGAAGCGGGAGGAGGGGAGTGGGAATGGGGAAAGCTATGTAAAACGAGAAAATATTTATTAAAATATTCTTAATAAAATAAAAAAAGGAACAGGGCATTTGGTAGGCAGGGGTGGCGCATGCCTTTAACCCTAGCACTCAGGAGGCAGAGGCAGTCAGATCTCTGTGAATTCGAGGCTGACATGGTCTACTGAGTGAGTTCCAGGACAGCTAAATGCAGAACAACCTTATCTCAAAAAACCAAAACAATAACCCAAACCAAAAGCAAACAAAACAAAAAAGGGCATTTAGTATACTGGTGGGGCTGGGGAAAGATAATTTTTTGCTAGTACCAGTTATTTTTTGGAGATTTACACACCACTCATAGAGAAGAGGACCTAATGAATCCATTTCAGCTCATAGTGCAGAGTAACTTGTGTTGTGGTGATGGCAATGTCACTTTCTGGAAGACTCATAGGGGGATATAAAGACAGTTTTTCTTTTCTGGTTGTGGCTAGAGCTCAGAGGCTAGTACACACTCAAGTGCTGTACCATTGAGACTGAACTGCACCCCCCAGCCAGGGTATCATCATCAATGTGTGTTTCCTAATGATGTTCTATAATGATATCTTTTGATTGAGTAAAATAGGAGATATATGGGGCTTCCTAAAAGCTTTTATCTGGCTAATTTGTATCATTAAATGTCATCTAAACCAAATGAAAAGCTTTCAATACAAAGGCTATCCAAAGAGAGCAAACTTATCAGAGTATTGCAAACGCTGAGACACTGAAGCCGTGTGCAGTAAACAGAGGCTTTGAAGTGCCACAGCCCTGAACTTCAAACTCAGTTTTGCACAAGCTCTGAGACCCTGGGAAAATCATTTAATGCTCCAATCGCTGCTTGTTATCTGCAAACTGGGCATAGTCCTGCACCTGACGCGGAGTACAGTCTCATAATTACTAGGTATTGAAACTACAAGCCGTGTATTCTTCTATCTCAATCTGAGCTATCAGGTCAGGCTCCCACTAAGGAATGTGCAGCAGGCAGAATAAGAGGACAACAGCCTCCCAAAGATGCCTGCTCTATTCCTCAGAAGCTGGGACTACATACATTACCCTACATGCCAGAAGGGACTCTACAGATGTAATTTAAGACCTCAAGATGGGCAGAATATCTCTGGATTATCCAGATGACCCAAGGACATCCCCAAAGTCCTTCTAAGTGAAAGGAGGCAGCCAGAGATTTAGAAGATGAGATTGTTGACACAGAGGCTTGATTGATATGATTGCTGGCTTTCCCATGGAAGAAAGCAGGCCAAGAAATGTGAGCAGCATCTAGAAGGCAGAAAGGCAAGGAAGCAGATTATTCCTTCGAGCTTCCAGAAATGCATTCATGTGGCCACATTGGTTTTTCAAACAGGGAGGCTCACTTCAGTTTTTTTTTTCACTTTGGTCAGGAACTTTGAGATAATATCTTTGTATAGTCAAACCCATTAACTCTGTGACAAATTGTTATGGCAGTTATAGAAAACTAACAGAAGATTCAACACACTCTGTGTGGGCATTCAAAGATTTTGAGTCAGATTTTGCAAGGCAATCACATTGGAAACCAGATCATTTAAAAATCTGTTAATATAAATCCAAGGACCATAACAACAAATGCATCTATCCTGGCATCTTGTCCTGATAGCTTATTGCTTGTAAGACTCATTTGCATCATACTTGGATGACTCCTGGGGAAACCCTTGGGACTCTACAGTATGTGCTGCAGTATTGGGAAACTGAGTCTGTAACGCACATCTGTAACACCAAATCTCAAAAAGTAGAGTCTGGATATTTGTAAGATAGTAAGTTCATGATTGAACTGCACAGTGTAACCCTGTCTTCTTCTTCTTCTTCTTCTTCTTCTTCTTCTTCTTCTTCTTCTTCTTCTTCTTCTTCTTCTTCTTCTTCTTCTTCTTCTTCTTCTTCCTCTTCTTCTTCTTCTTCAAGAAAGAATAGATGGCTGGAGGTGGTGGTGCACACCTTTAATCCCAGCACTTGGGAGGCAGAGGCAGGTGGATCTTTGGGTTTGCAGTCAGCCTGATCTACACAATGAGTTCCAGAATGGCCAGGACTACACAGAGAAACCCTGTCTCGTAAAAACAAAAACAAAACATAATAATAAAACTGATTATGGCAGATTCTAAACAAGGAAGACAGCTGTTTAAGTGGATATAAGGAAATGAAATGTGATCAAACATTTGGGAGATAATTTGATAACAGTATCAAAAAACACAAGTCAAAAGCCTCGAGAAGGCAAGCACTCTGACTTAATATTTCTACTTATGAGAAAATCATTGGAATGGGAAACACTAGATTGCTATCCATATCATTCCTGTACTCTAATCCTTTCATGGTTCCCATGACGGCATATAAAATAACTTGTAGCCATACTAAAGGGAGACAGGAGTCCACCATTTAAAGTAAATAATCAAGACCAGCAGGTGATCACACCAGTTGTCACTTTGTCCAGACTAGAACCTGGTTGAATTGCCTTCACCCACTCTTGGTAGATTTGATTCTCACTAAAATCACTGTGATTGTGACTGTGACTAGTGGTTGCAATAACTTGCTCTCTGGCGTTGTTCGATTATCAAAACTACCTGTAGTGGCATGTCAATTGTATTTTTAATAAATAAAGCTTGCCTAGGGATTGGGAGAGTAAAATAGCCACATGGGTCAGCCTTCCAGCCAGGCAGTGGTGACACACACCTTTAATCCCAATAGCCACACTAGTTCCCATAGAAACCAGATGGTGCATGCCTTTATTCCCAGTGGTGTGTGCCTTTAATCCAAGCCCTAGAGAGGATTGTAAAATGGGAGGAGACAGCTCCCAGTCATAGTCTCATTCTGAGATTTCTGGAGGCAGGATCGCCATTTTCAGACTGAGGTCTAGGTAAGAGCCAGTGGCTTGCTGCTTTGCTTTTTGGGTCTTCAGGCTGAACTCCAGTATCAGTCTCTGAGCTTTTATTAATCATACAACACCTACCATTCAATATCTTGGGTTAAGCAAACAAAAATTTCATAGATTCATGAAATTAAGTTATTATGTGTAGAAAACTATCTATAGTTTTACTTGTCTACTGTGGTGGTTTGAAAGAAAATGCCCCCCAAAGGGAGTGGCACTATTAGGAGGTGTGGCCTTGTTGGAGGAAGTGTGTCACTGTGGTGGCTGGCTTTGAGGTCTCATAGATGCTCAAGATACTTCCTAATGTCTCAGACCATTTCCTATTGCCTGCAAAATATAGAACTCTCAACTACTTCTCCAGCACCATGTCTGCCTGCATGCCACCATGTTCCATCATGATAATAATGGACTGAACCCTGAACTGAAAGCAAGCCACCCAATTAAAATATTTTCCTTTATGCGAGTTGCTGTGGTCATGGAGTCTCTTAACAGCAATAGAAACCCTAACTAAGACATCTACTGACATCCACTCAGTGAATTTAGTATGCAAAAGCCTTACCTAGTTTTACCTTTAAAGTATACTCAAATCCAAGTGGGGAATTTTTACCCATTTTTCTCTATAATATTATGTGTTTCAGTCATGTTAGACTCAAATCCCATGAGGGAGGGACCAAAATTTACACAACATTCTGAGTGTGATGGTGGCAGCACTTGGAGTTTTGATTAAACTGCACTACATGTGTGATTATTACTTGTAAACAGATGATTAGATATTAATTAGACAATAAGTGATTGTAAAGCACTTAGAATATAAAAGTGTTTATAAATACCACCAAGTGATAGCAACAATAATTCTTTACTGACTACACAGCTGCTAATGTCAGTAAGAATGATTTTTTTTTTACAGCTAATGGCAACTCTAATTTCTGCCCCAAATCCCCATTATATCTGGTTTACAATAGCAAAACAAAATATATCATAAGTCTATGGAGTTTAATCATCAGTATTTAGATAATTGCATTGTATTTTGAGAAAAAAATGTATTTCTTTTCAAGCCTTTCTCTTTTTTTCTCCACATTTAATTTTTTATTGTTGCATTATAAATAGTACCATTCAAAATTTCCACCTCCTCCGCTCCTCCCATTTCCCTCCCGCTTCCCCACTCCCCCGCCCCTTTTCCCCTCCAGTCCTAAGAGAGGGCAGGTTACCCTGCCCTGTGGGAAGCCCAAGGCCCTCTCGCCTCCACCCAGGCCTAGGAAGGTGTGAATCCAAACTGACTAGGATCCCAAAAAGCCAGTACATGCAGTAGAATCAAATCCCAGTGCCATTATCATTGACTTCTCAGTCAGTCCCCATTGTCAGTCATATTCAGAGAGTCTGTTTCGATCACATGCTCGTTCAGTCCCAGTCCAGCTGGCCTTGGTGAGCTCCCACTAGATCGGGCACACCATCTCAATGGGTGGACCAATCCCTTGCGGTTCTGACTTCTGTGTTCATCTTCTCCCTCCTTCTGCTCTTCAACTGGGCCTTGGGAGC